>VXAD01004424.1:660642-803299 GCA_013399195.1 Dicrurus megarhynchus | reverse complement strand
AGTCTGGGGACGCGAGAGCCACGGGTTTAGCGGAGTCCGGCCAGCGTAGCCCTGGCTCCCGCGCCTGCTCCCGGCTGCCCTGCCCGGGTGGGCTGGGGCGGGGGTGCGAGCGTGTGTTGGTGCGTGTGCGGGCGCGCACGTGTGCGCACCAACATCTGCGTGCGCCTGTGCCCGCGGGTGTGCGCGCAGGGGGTGCGGGCGGAGGAGGCGAAAGGGGGCCGGTTCTGCGGCGGGTGGCTCCCAGCCTCCCCCGCCCCCTTCCCTCTGGGTCTGCTCCTCGCTCCGGCTCGCATTTNTCACCCGCTGCCCCGGCCATGGGGAAGGGGCTGGAGGGGACAGCGGCCCGCTGCGGGCTGGGACTGGGATACCTGCTGCAGACGGTGGTGCTCCCCGCCCTGGCCGTCCTGGGGGCCAGCCGCCCCGGCTCCGCGGCGCAAGGTAAGGCGATGGATGGATGGATGGATGGATGGATGGATCGAGAGGGGTTGGGGCATCCGCCGGGTGCGGGCTAGAAATGCGAATTTATGCCGTGATGATCTTTTTTCCTGTGTTTGTACGTGCAATCCCCCTCATGCACGACCCCCGCCGGGGTCCGGGGCGTTCGGTCGCATCGGCCGGGTCGGGTCTGTAGGTGCTGAGCCTGGCCGGGACAGGCGTTTGCCTGCACTCCGTCCATCAAATGAGGCACGGGGAGCGGAGGGGAAGTTCGGGCTGAAGGAGCCCCTCCGGCAGCCCTCCGGGGCGGGAGAGCGGCGCCGGTGCGCCCCGGAGGGCTGGCAAGGTGCGTGGGAAAGGCAGGTGCGGGGCGGGGGTCCCTCCGCAGCGGCACAGTCGTACCCTGGAGCTCTGCAATCGACGGTCAGTCTTGAACCCCCCAAAGCCCCCCACGCCCTCCTTCTTCCTGCCTAAAACATGATACACCCGAAGGGAGCTACCGTCTTTCTGTGTTTATGTTTAGAGATTTTGTTTCCCCTCCCGTGTCGGAGATTCTGGAGTACATCTCGATCTGCCTTCCCTGTAGCCCTTGTATAAATTCCCCTTTCCAAGTGACAATATGTTGCTTCTCAGTGCGTGTTTAGGGGTGTTTGAGAGCATCACAAAGAGCCCTGGCTCAGTGTGGCACCCACCCAGCTGACAGCCACAGTAGGAGGCTTTTTCTCCTGCGAGCTGATGCTGGACAAACTTTCTCGGTGCTTCTCTTCTTTCTTTCCAGGAGTTAGACCTAATGTGGAAATGTGTTGCTTTGGTGGAACATAGGAGAGAGAAAGAGAGAGGTTGCTGCTGCATGTGGGCAGAGCTGCATACAGCAAGGATGTGCGGGTTCTTTAAAGCACTTGGAAATCCCAGTTATATGATTAACAAGAGAAAAGGAATTTTAGAAGCTTCTTTGTTTATTTTCCCCATATATGTAACCAAGAATTAATAACATGCACCAAACTTTTGATTTGGAGTTGCTAGCATAGTACAAGTGTAAGAATGCTTGGTTTTCCCCACATCATGTCTGTGGAGAGGCACTTGTGAAAACTGCACAGATCTGGCCCTGTGCTCTCACCCAGCCATTACAAAGTGCACTCCTCTGTGGCCTTTTTGACAGGAGAGCAATGCTGTTGCTCTGACTCCCTGTGCCCCTGGCAGTCTTTTTGTGGGTTCTCCCAGGCATGGAGCTGTAGGTTTGCTGCTGGTGGGCTGAACACCATGTCTGTACGTGTAATAGTGCTAATCCATTTCCCGCTGATACTTACTCCATCCCCTCAGAGTCACGTTCCTTTGCTCATATGTATCACAGGAAGATCAGAAATCTGGCCATGAAGAGGGAGCAGCAGAGAACAAGAGTACAAAAATCCCTTATGCATCGTGGCACATTTAATCTGTGTCTTCCATGCCGTTTCCTTTCACTGGTCAGTTTCATGTTCAAGATAGGACAGGTGTGGTATTTTGTATTTAGGGATTTTAACAGTACCATATGCATGTAGACCTACATGTCAGTGAGTATATATCAGTCTGTGTAGATACAGATATATCATGTCAGGGGGTGTTGGAGAAGAAAGCTCCTCTCAGACAGTCGGACCTGGAGTGGAAAGGAGCCTGCCTGCTCTGCTGGCAGGACATGGGAGTTTCGCATGACAGATGGTCTGAGCAGGGAAGAGAGGACCCCCCCCGCTTTTGGCTGTTCCAGAGTGCTCATCTCGGTGCCACAGGGCTCATACCTCACACTCTCAGATGGTTTCTCCTTTCCACACTTACACTCCATGACACAACACTGTGTGACAGAAATGCCACGAGGGCAGAGGAGCCAGGCCCCCTGCTCCTATGCTGCAAAGGGCAACACACATGTGGGATCTGCCACAGGACACAGGTGTGCTCACCTATCCAGAAAGGGTGGAGACCTCTTCAGCAACACTTCCCAATGTGTGATGTGTGATAAACTTCCACAACAGAGTGAAAAATCCAGGGAATCTGGTTGGGATATAGCTATTTGTCTCAGACTTGTTTTTCTATGTATACTTTTATTTTTATTGCTACGATCAGGCAGAGAATTTGTGTGCAGACCTGGTTTTGGCATTTTTCCCAGAGCTGAGGGATTTTCTGATTGGTGTGTGCGGTGGGGATCTTCATGTATGTGTGTATGTGTACGTGGTGCTTCAGTGAGGCAATGAATCAACAGTTTAACTATGCCCTCTTCAGGAAGTTTCCTCATCATATAGTGCTGGGCAAAGTTTTCCTTCTATTCTATTTATACATTTCAAAAACATATATGTTTCATCTCAATTCCCCAACTATCTTTAGCTTTTGAAGCAGGCTAAGAAAGCCATGAGCATTCCTGGGACTTGTGCTTTAATACCTTCCTTTTCCACTGCCTCATAGAAAATGAATTTATTAACTGAGGGGTTGGTGGACCAACCCCCCTCACTCCCTGGCAGATTCGTTATCACTGCATCTCGGCGTCCTCCTGTGAGCTTCTCAGCAGACTTAAATACACTTTTTGTTTTATTAGTATTTCTTATCTTCTTATCTGAAGCTGTCTAAGTATTTTTCCGCTGTTATCAGGAGAGAACAGGAAATGGCTGCAATGGTAGAGACAGCCCTTAATTCTCAAAGCGGTGTGAATGGGGCCAGAGCGATTATCAAGCCAGAATCAACTCTGATCTGGCATTCACTGCATTTACTATACCTCTACGATAAGCTTCATCAGAATAAGAATTCAAATGCCACAAACTGTGCCCCTGCTGGGCATTTCAGTGCCATCTCCTTAAGAGCAACTTTTCCTTTGGCTCGTCAGTCAGCAGAGAGTGGGCTTCAGCTGCTTCCCTACAGCCCCCACACTTCCCCGCCTCCCAAACTGTTAGCCACTTATCCTGTGGCTCCCACCTTTCTGTTGTGTAGGTGGGATGAAAGGCAGGGTCAGGCTATCTATCTGTAGTGACAAGCACGGTTCAGACAGCTTTTGGGGTTAATAATGATGGTGTAAGAGATGGTAGAAAAGCTAAATGGACTACGTATTAATGAGGTTGTGTTTCATTTTTTCCTTTACAATAAAAGAGTGCATTTTTCATGCTTAACCCCTCAAACCTAATTAAATCAAAGTGATAATTTAAAAAGAAAACTGTAAAAGAGCCATATGTGCAGATATTTGTCTTGCCCCAGCATAGTCTGTGTTAGCAACAGCAGCAGTTTGAAAATGCTTAGTGCGGAAAAAGTGAAATATAACATGTGAATGTGCTAACCTTTTGGGGATGCACTTCCTAATTAAATACCTAAACACATCTTGTTGAAAAAAGGCGGGGAAAGGACTTAATTATCTTGATGCATCAGTGGACCTCTTGTACTTGATCATGTGGGTGTAGTATTTGTATTAATAAAGCAAGAGCCAAGTAGTATTTTGTTGTGAATGGATAAGGCCCTTTGGAGCATTAATCTGTTTTAAAGCGATGCACTGTGATAGATTTCAATGATGCTGGCAAGTCTGAGCTGGATGTGGTAGCCTGTGCTGGTTCTGAGTAGCATTTTAGAACTGCAGTACTCTTTGCTGAAAGCAAAGCAGCCACTGTGTTTCCTTTGCTGACAGAGGTGCAATTTAAGCAGGATTAAAATTAAGTGGATGAATCTGTGCATAGAGGAGAGATTCCTCCCTGGGAACATGGGAGTCAGAATCTGAGCTCTTCTTCCTCTGGCTCCAGGCTCTAGCAGCTGGTTGCAATAGTTATGGAAAAAATATATAGATCACATACAGGCTCCTCCTGATGGTTCTTCAGCATTACTGTCAATGTCACTTATTCCTCTGTACAGTAAGGATGCCAGAGTGCATCTGAACATTTCCACAGTTGTTGTGCATGTTTGCACTTCATCATTTTACATGGATCGTTCACCACACAACTTTATTTTTCTTTGGTAATGGCCTTAAACCCCAGTAATTCACTGTATTTTGGGACTAGCTTTGTGTGTGACATCCAAATTCAGAAACAGGAAACAGCCTTAACCAAATTAAAAAGATTTTCCTAATTTAATTTTCCAAATACAGTACATCTGAAAACAGGAATATAACTCTGTGCCAATGCCAGGCAAATCAGTTCCATAGCTGGTCTGTGCAGTAGGAAAGGAGAAAATATGGGTTATATTTATTAGACATTTCCAGGTTAACATCTTGATTTTTATGCAAGTAGAAGAGAGGTGTTTTGGGGCACAATCTACCCAGTTCAGTTGAATAGAATACAAAGCAAATCAGTTCCTATGGGAAGTAAGAGAAGCCCAGGCTGAGTAGGACAACAACTGTGTATTTCTGTACAGTATATGTCTAGAATTTTGTGCGTAAGTAGGATATAAAGGACAGTTATACTTCAAAAAGCAAAGCCACATTTATGTCATGCTACCAGCAAAACAATCTTATTTTTAGTAACCTGTTTTATGGTGTATGGCTGTATTTCTCGATTTCTGGTACTTTCTGGATTTTACATCACCGGACTTTTGAGGAATCAGTTCTGGATACTTTTTCACAAAAAGGCAAGAAAATTACTTTTGCAGCTCATCAGAAAAGTATGTTTGAATTGCTGGTGCAAAGGGCAGTTCCTGGGTAAGTTTGCATTGCTCTGAGTAGTGAACAATTTGCTGTGATTTAGTCAAAGAGGATTGGGCTCAATGTGAGTCTCAGACTGTTGGTTTGTCATTGAAAACATGTTACTGGAGGCTGTCTTTGAAATAAAAGTGTAATAATGGATGCTCTGCCTATGCAATATATTTCATAAAACAGTCTATACGTCCCTTTAGGAAAAAATGGCATTGTCTTTCCTCCCTTTAGGGTGGGGAGAGGGCTGTGCTGGTTTGTGAAGTGCATGTCTTGTTAGCCACCCAGTGGAGGTATTCAAGTCTAGCAGGCAGCGATCTTGGCACCGGTGCCAGTGAAGCAGTAACTACAGCGTCTGTCATTTGCATTAGCCAGCTCTGCTGTGCTTTCGGCTTGGAGGTACAAAGCAGCTTCTCGAGTACAAGTCAAGAATCAAAGGAAAGGAGTCAGAGACGAGCTGTGGTTTTCCAGTTGGCCATAACCTCCATCAGCACAGCATCAGGATAATGTTGTGCAGAGGCACAGTTCAGTGCCGGCTGCTTCCAAGGGCTGAAGGAATGGTGGTGTTTTAAGTGATTTATTGTGTGTGCTCAGTAGAGTCCAGTCTCAGGAGCAGGCGCCCCTGGATCTTTCCGTCATAACATTATCCAAGAGGCAATCTGAAGGAAATGTTATTAAGTCTTCTGGGAGGCAAAATGTATTCAAAGAAACACTTAATTTGCATCATTTGCAAGAAAGCATTTGAAATTATGCTAAAAAGGGAAATGGTTATAAAGAACTTTACACAGAAGAAGCAGGAACAACAAAATTCCCCTTGATTTTGAACATACTTTATTCCCCTGTGCTTAATTTAATGGGGTCATCTGTAGGTACTCCAGCCCCGAACTCCACTGCTGTGGTGGGGAGGTGATTTATTGAGTATTCTTGTAGGGTTCGTGATAGGTTTGGTTAAACATTTTGCAGAACATCCATTGTGGTTATTGTGTTTAGATTTATCTTTCTAGGGTGAGGATGTACCGTAACACTGTGTGCACACTAGCTGGAGGAGCTAAAGGAAAGCCTCAAACTGTAGCTGTGTTCCAGTTGTTTTCCTCAAGGCTGGCTCTGCTTGTACAAACAACACGCACAAGTAAGGTGCAGGGAGTGGGAGCAGAGGGCAGGAGCTGCCAGAGATTTTCCCAGCTTTCAGTAACCTCAGAGATGCTTGTATATAGCTTTCTCCCTAGGTAGTCATCACTAGAACAACTTCCTGTTTGCTTTTATGACTCCATCCCAAATCACATGGACGTTAAGCAGGAAATATGGGATTTCCTCCCAAGTCATCAAATGCCAGGATTTGGGGAGTCCCTTTATAGCCTGGCACATTATCTAAAAGTTTGGGCTGGGGAGAAAGAGCTTCATGAAAAACAGTCTCACTTAAAAATACCCTTTTTATCACCATGGAAAATTTAGGAAACAAAAAGAGAGAAAAATATTTCTTTTTGTTTATTTGCTCAGGGGAGGTTGGAAAAAAAAGCAAGAAACCCTAATCAAAACCAGAAAAGATTCAGTTATTTTAGAGAAAAGGTAAATGAAGCCCTGAATATTTACCCTGTTGCCCAAACTATTTGTATTTATGCTCTCTGAAAATCTGTTGGGTGTTTGGTGAAAATGAAGAAGTTGAAAAGTTGTGAAGTCTTTTGACAACAACAGTTTTCATTTCCATTTACATTTTTCCACATACTTCAACCAGCCTAGTGAAAAACCTCAGTTTTGGACTTCATTTACAGTCCTGGTCAGCTCTGGTTAAGGCATATATTTACAACACTTTCTAGAGCTTGCTCATTTGGTTTGGTTGGGGTTTTTTTTTTTTTGTAAATCACACTGATTTTACAGTGATGCAGATTGAGATGGAGACACAGATTCTCAGTGGTGCCAGACATGCCCTTATTTCCACGAGGGAGTGTCAGGCAATGCTGAATTTAGGTGAGTACCTTTGCTGTTCCCCAAATACAAGCAGTGCTGCTCTAGCTTGCATGGCAGTCACACAGTCCCATCAAGGCAGGGACATCTCCCCTGTCAGTATGTGGTGCTGCAGTGCCTCAGCACCTCCTCATATTCTCACTTTCCTTTGTTGTGAGTCCTACACAGGCAGGACAGGAGAGGCACACAATACCTCCTGTGGGGAATATCTGCAGTTGTGTCTTTAGCAAAGCTTTGCTACGTGCTTGCATTGCTGGAGATGATGGGAAGTTCTTGTAACATTGCCTTAGTTATTCAATCTCTGTTTTGCTGGATTTGAAGGTTTGCTGTCTTTTTCACTGTTTGGTGGAGAGGTCTAGGGGGAATTGCCTAAGCGTGTAGAGCAAATGCGTAAAGGAAGCCAAAACATGAGCTCGAGTCTTCTGAGTAGCCAAGACTCTGGTGCTCCAGTCCACTCTTCTTGTCTGACAGTTCCAAAGAGGGGATGCTACCGAGGGAATGCTACATTTCTCAGGTACCTTCTCAATGTTGAATTTGTTGAGTCTCACTAATGGTTTCTTTATATCTGCTGTTATGTAGAAATATGTATAAAAGGATGCCATGGGTCAGGAATGGTACTCCTCAATTTAGTCTCTCCCACTGGGACCTTCCAAACCACATGCTGCTCACTCTCTCCCTCCTCCCTTTTCCCCTTCCCCTGAGGTGGGATGGTGAATTGGAGGCTCAACAGGTAAAGATCCTGGGTTGAGCTAAGAACTAGTTACTGGGAAGAGGAATTAGATAAGCAAATGTACAGTAACAGCAACAATACTGATGACAGAAGGTGCAAGAAAGAGCAAATGATTCACACGGAAACTCCCTGACCACAGCAATGCCTGACTGCTCCCTCTGCCACACCACTCAGACTTGGAGGAGAGCCCTTTGCCTCATCCCTGGAAAATGAAGTGAGCTGTTATAGAATAACCTCCGGGTCCTAGCCATGCCCCCTCCTGTCTACTGCAAAAATTAACTCTGTCCTGGCTGGAACCAGAACAAAGGAAAAGGCAAAGTATATGCTGTTGCTCAGGAACAGGGATGCTTCCTAGAAGCTCTGACTTTCTGGTGGCAGGCAGTTTGGAAGGATTTGCTTTGCCCAATGAAATCCACAGTGTTATCTCAAACTTGGAAGGAGGAAAAGTGGATCCACTGCATGAGTGCAGCACTGTTGTAAATGGAATAAGGATCACTGTCCTGGGCTGTTCTGTTTCGTTTGGGTTTAATCTGAAATTCAGGACTGTGTTATTCAACTGTACTGAATGAACGACTTGCTCTCCAGAGGACCCTGTTGCCTTATGAGTCATAAAAGCAATGAGGTTGCCTAGGCAATTAAATCAGTATCTTTTTGCTCTTGTTGCAGTAACATTTTCAACAATAATGCTAAGGAGCTCAGATAGATTTCACTGGTCTGGCAACAGCTGAGCATTTTCTTGTTAGGTAGTTCCTGCCAATCCCTTTTTAGTTATTTTAAAGAAGTAAAGTAGCTTTATTTCTTAGTCTTATATTGAGTGAGAGGTTGAAATGTTAATCTCAGTGGATTAGTGGTGTATCCTTTGAGAAAAAGGAAAGCTTGCGTTTTTCTTGGTCCCCTGAGTGCTGGATGCAATTGTTTGAGAAATCTTGAATTTCATCAGCTAGATACAAGGAAATGTGCAAGTAAGCCTTGAATGATCTGTCAAAAGAGGCTGACTTTATTGCAGCCATTTTGGAAACTTGTTTGAACTGATAGTTGTTCCCCAGGTGTTTCTTTGCTTGATTTTAGTGCATTTCACAGGAGACAGTGAAAAGGGATCACCACAGGATTATTAGTAGTTCAGAGCTTCTTGGAGAGCTATATTCCAGCCATCAATTTTCTAAAATAATGGCTGGAATATGAATTGCTCCACTTTTATGATATGGTGTATCTACTGTTTAAATACATTGCTTGTCTTATCCACTCCCAACATATGTGTTTATACTGGAAAGTTTACATAATGAGTGAAAATAATAATAGAGTCTCACTGAATGAAGTTAATTGCAGTTCAGTCATACCAAAATCAAGGAGTAAGAAGCAGGACAGAATAGCAAGCAAGACAAATTCTGTTCTCATGGGCTCTGGGTTTATCTACACTGACTGAAGTGCAGGCACCTATCAGGAGTAATTTCAAGTACAGATGTGTACACTGCCTTAGTCTGGATGAGTTTTCTCTTTCATTAGTGTATCTCTAAGTTTTGCCAGTTGCTCATGGAGTCAGCACAGATGTGTCCCTCTCACCTTTCCCTTTTCCCACAATTTTGTGTGCCTGCCTGGGTGCTCTGCAGCTCTATACATGCAAAAGATGAGTGGCCGTGACTAACAGTGAATAGCTGGAGCTAACAGGCAAAGAGTGAGGTGTCCAGACTGAAGTTTCAGGTTGTCTGCACTCAGATGAGACCATAGAGAAATCTCTGCTGCTTGAACCTCTGCTAACAGGATAAAATTCTCTGGTGCTTTCAACTAGGAGGAGATAAAGTTTCCTCTGTTAAACTTGGCCACTTCATCTGAAAATCAGGGTTCGTTGTGGAAACTAGAACTCTGGTTAAGGAAGGGATCTGTAATTAAATGGGGAAGAGTATGCCCTTCTATAAGTGCTGTTCACAGAAAATCTTGCTGAATTGTCTCATGAAATACTTGTATTCCTTGCTTAAAGGCTTTTGGCCCCAAAGCTGCACTATTTTTCAACAAATCATCGTCCCCATTATAAATTCTTTTCATGCAGGCATTTCAAACCTAGCTTGAGGGACTTCCTTTCTGCTACTTCACCAATTTTTGAAGGTGAGGGTAATTTTTTTCGTCTCTTGCTCAAACAAAATGCAGCAATCTTCTTATGCAGCAGATCTCTGCTGGCAAGAATATGAGTACAGGTTTTCCTTCTCTTCGTCATGGAAAATAGCTGTACTGGGACAAATAGGAAGTTCCTAATTTCTTAGTTCCTAAGTAACCAGAAAGTTTGTAGCGAGAAAGTTCAGTACTGGGACCTATTGGCTTCACTATCAGTTTCCTTCAGTTTTGTTGTTTTTTAAATGCCTCGTGGTTATACCAAGGGTAGACTTATGTGGTACAAGGCCAGGTTATGACCACCAACAAATGTAACTTCATTAATTTCAGAGCCAGCACATGTCAGAAGCTGGTCTGCTTCTGTGTTAAAAATATGTTGACACAGTAGAGTGAGACTCTAGGATGAACAGACCTTGATCTCATCTTACTTGGTGGCAAGTTTCTTCGTGGGGTTGTTTCTTTTTTGATTAGGTTTATTTTTTTTTGAAGCTAAATAATTTTAATAGCTTTGAGGCTTTCCATTTTCCTTCCATGTAGCGATGTGACTCTTTCCTGTAGAGAGATTAACACGGTGCCTCGCTTGAAAACAAGTTGGCAAGGTTCTTTCAGGTAGAAGTTTTTTCTCTTGGATTTCGTTACAGTATTTCAGATAAGAGCACTGACAGTCAAATGTCATCAACTGTAGGCAGATATTCACGTAAATATCTGTTACACACAAATGTGTGGCAATTTCCTGCCTTAGCAATCACTTTTGAACTAAAGACCTCTGCTACTAAAAGCATGGGCTTGAAGTTTCGAGTTAGAAGTGCAGCCTGGTAGCTGGTAACAAAAGGAGTTGTTATCCTGGTGTAGGCAGTAGAATGAGAAGTGCCATATGCCTTTCACAAGCACTGCAAAAGGCAAAACTGTTCAGCTGCTAACTTTTGTCCTTTGCTTGTCCTGAAATATTTCTGTATGAATCTTTTTATTCCCTCCACCCCAAAGTTATATATTAATTTTTTGTAGTAAGCATGGCTATTAGATAAAACCTTCCAAATCTTAAAAAAAAACCCAAAAAAACAAAAACCTAATTTAATTACTTACTTTATAAACATTTCTATCATTTTGTGGTCTCAAGAGTACAGTTTTAAATCTGCATTTATGAGAAACATTTGCAAAGAAAATGAATTTAGGTGGCAAAGTGACTATGTGTGGACTCTTAATCTGCTTTGTTTTACTGAACAGCTTATTTTACCAGTACTTGGTTTCATTGCCTTTTTTTTGTTTAGGGAAATCAATAGATAACAGTATTGTGATCAAATTTACTTTCTGTCTGATTATTTTCACTGGATTGCTTGGGATTTACTCACTGGAGCAAGGCAAGGAAGATTTGGTCTTTTGAAGTTTTGCATTCACTAGTACCAATGCAGAACACATTTCATTTGCAGAGGCCAGGCTGAGGTTAAGTTGGTTTTAAAGATAACAGTAGATTCCGGCGTCCTTGCATTTGTTTTGTATTTGGTGACAGTCACTAAATCAGGGGAAGGAATGTTCAAACAACACACTTGAGGAAAAGTGATTTTTATAGAAAGGGCCCATTCCTGCTAATAGCCAGTAACTGCACACAACCCCACTGACATTAAAAGTCCATTAGCTAAGCCAAGTTTAAACACCAGCTGATGCTATGTCAGCTAAATGTATATTGGAATTTTTCATGTAACACAGCAATAGCACTTCTGTACTTTTCCTAAAACTATGTACATTAAGAAAAGCAAATGTCATCTGATAGTAGTAAGATGAAGAGTTCACATTAAAGTAGGCAGAATTGTAATCAAACTGAAGTCACCATCTGGTTGCATTAACGAGAAACAAAAATGGATACAAGAAAAGAAGGGAGTGTCAGGTTTCTGAATTAAAGCTAGATTAACAAATCTAGTGTACAGACTTCTGTAATACAGGATAAGCACAGAGCTGCTTATCTGCTCGGTTTTTTATCATTACATATAATATGACCTTGTTTGAGAAAATTTTATGTTGAAGTCCGTAGGATGCTTTCTCATGTGGAGCACTGTTTGGAAGAAGGTTGTTTCCTGGCTATTTAGGAAATATGTCTCATTACAGCAGTGTGAAAACCTTTAAATGTGTCAAGATAGTGTTTGTATGCCTATGGTCTGAAATTCTAGTTAACCAGTGGCACAGCAAATAGCGTTCACCCATCTCTATGTATCAAAGAGAGGATTGAAAAGGATGGTGAAAAAATGGTGAGTGCTTGGTATAGAGAAGTGTTACAGGTGATGAACTGACTGCTCATTTTCAGAAGCAGCAGCAGGCTGAGGTCCCAGTACTGTGCTCTTGGCACCCACAGAAGCACAGTTTAGCACCTGGTTTGGCAGTGGGTCTAATTCAGAGAAGTCACTTTGAAGTCTGCTTTGAAAATAGACCTTGTGCTATAAAGCCATTGTGGAGACAGGCAAGGGATGGCTTAGAAAGTTAACGTGAGAGCTGGAACAGAGGGGTAATTAGTTGCTCACTGACCCTCTCCCAAGACTGGTGAAATACTGCTGTAACTTCCTCTGCCTCTGCTGTGTCATTATCTGTCCATTAGCAAAGCCTTGTGCAAGTACTGACAGGAGCACAGCTAAAATGCTTGATGTGGGCACACAAACCCACTGCAAACATCCTGTGAATGTATCTCCAGGGCTCCCTTACACTCCTACCGCACTGTGTTAGCAGTGCAAAACTCTCAAATGTGTCATGAGGCTGAGCCTGACTTTTTTTGTCTTCCTTGGTGAAGGAGCTGACATCAGTAGCGTGCCCAGAGCAGATTGTGTGTTTGTGAACCACAGGGTTTAAGGAGAATAATTTAATTGCATTTTTCCCCCTTCTGGAACATAACATGTAAACATATTACTGAACTAAAGCCTGGTTTTAATTACAAGCAGTAACTTTTTCATGTTGACAGATTTTCACATGGAAAGCTTTATTGAAAATGAGAGGAGACCTTTTTGCCATCGTTAGTTCTTGCTGCTTAGTGCTTTTATCAAGTACAGTAAAATATGGTTTATAATTAATTCAAAGCTTATATGGACATGTTTAATATAATTACCAAACAAAATCCTGTTTACTGACATATTGCTTGTGAAACCAGCCTGAATAATCTGGTCTCTGGCACACATAAATCAGGCAGTAATAACAGCTGTAAATATTTCATAATATACTTAGAGTGCTTTGATTTTAATACTGAATCCACTTTTGGGTTTTAAGCATAAAACATAGGTCAAAAATGACTTTTACCATATGTTCCTTCCTAATCTCTTGCAGTACTTTGCCTGAAAATTATTTTAAAAAATCGTTACTGCATTTTATTATAAAAAAAAAGTAAATATAGACATGTTCATGAGCTGGGAAAATTATGTAATTAAATTATGCTGGAGCTAACAAAATGACGCCATTCACACTGGCACGGCACAATTGCTTCAATACAACCATGAATATTTTTCATTGGAAAAGCCATTGCAGTGCCAATACTCTTTGTCTTAAAGTTTTACTATTTTTATCTGTCTGGATGTCTGTATATTGTGTACTAGGCCTGCAAGACGTGCATAAGACACTAAGAAGTGGCTGCTTACACAGCTAATTCAAGTGGCCAAAGGGCTGGAAAACCAAAGGTGACAAGGAGGTGGGCTGCTGAGGGACCTTTGATACTGTGTTGTGTGCTGGGCCCCTTCTTTCTGGGAAGGCTTTGAACCTGTATTTAAATAGAAGGAAGAAAAGGTGACCAACTGTCTGTCTACTGCAGAATATTTGGGGTTGCATGAGGCTACTAAATCATCTTTGGGCATTTGAATGGTTTGTCCAGTTCAGAAAAGTGCCTCGAAGGTTCAGGAAAAGGTTTGTGATCATCCCTCAAGTCATTTTCCCCTGCACCAAGCAAAGACCTTAAAAAGCAGTTGTGCAAAAGACAACATTTTGCAATTTTTGGAAATATTCTTTAACCTCTTAAATAAAATAAGAAATAAAGTATTATTTAGAAAGGCAAATTTGAAAAAATATTCACTTTGGGAATTTTTTTACTCTTGTTCTGCAGTTGGATTCCCCTGCAAAAATTGACGTAAATTTTCAAATTTTTTGGCTGTTGCACTCTCTGGAAAAATCATCAGTCTCCAAAACTGTGCCAGACTCCTTCATGAATGCTGCCCCCTCCAAGATATGAACCTCTCAAGATCTCACCCCCTCAAAATAAAAACCACAACTAATACTTTTTATGAGATAGGCAATAACATTGGGATATGTTGCAGGAGTTCATATTTTTACTCCCTACCTTGAGGGGATAAACAAAACCTGTTTGTGTAAAGGGAGCTCCTTGGCCTTGCTTTTAGATGGTCAATATTTTAAGATACATCAACATATTTTGATTTGTGTATAACTACGTGGTGATACTTGAGATCAGTATGAAGTGTCCCAGTCAGCATCCTACAGGCACCTAGGGATCCGTGGCTATGATTTGCGAAGCTGTTGCTACAAAGTATTTAGCAAGTCACTCTCTCCAGAGAGATCACAGGGCTTCCTGACTGGAGTACTTTAGTTTTGGGAAGTCCCAATTCTTAGTTTACTGTAGTATGAGAACTTGCACTGAAGTGTGAGTCATTGCTTGAGAACATTGTAGTGCATGAACAATATTACATTGCTTTGTTGTGTGCATGTGCAGGCTGCACGCAGACACTGTCATTGGGAAGTTATTAGTATATATAATTAACTGACCACAAGGAATTTCTGGACTGAAATACCTTATGTAAGCTTACGTGTTTCCTTCCCACAAACCCAGCTGACATGTTCATGCAAGTCTCTTGCTGAGGAAGTGTCTTACTGCCCATGAAATATTATTTGGGAAGATGCGCCTACCTGCAAGAGTATAGAGCTTTACCTGGCAATAGCCCGACCTTCAAAAGTTAGGTCTTCTGGCCTGTGCTCTGTGCTGTTTATCAAATGCTGTGTTGCTTCATATTAGATGATGTGACCTTTAGATTTCAGCTGCTGCCATAATTTAATTGACAGCTCCTGTAGGAGCCTGTTGTGGTTTAAACCAGCAGGTAGCTAACACCAGACAGCCGCTGGCTCTCTCCGCCCCCGCACCGTGGGATGGGGGAGAGAACTGGGGAGAAAAAGAAAAAAGTAAAATTCATGGATAAAGATAAAAATGGTCTAATAGGACAGAAAAGGAAGAGAAAATACTAGCAATATTAGTAACAAAAATAAAATAATTAGATTATACAAAACAAGTGATGCACAATGCAATTGTTCACCTGCAAAGTTCCTGCGCAGCAGCCCCTCTCCAGTTTTCCCCCTTGCTTGTATACTGATCATAACAGGAAATGGTATGGAATATCCCTTTTGGGGTCAGCTGCCCTGGCTGTGTCCCCTCCCAACTTCTCATGTACCCCCAGCCTCCTTGCTGGCAGGGTGGGATGAGAAGCTGAAAAGTCCTTGACTCAGTATAAACACTGCTTATCAACAGCTAAAACGTCTGTGTGCTGCTATCATTAGTCTCATCTTAAATCCAAAATAAAGCACCATACCTGATACTAGGAAGAAAATTAACTCTATCCCACCCAAAACCAGGACAGAGCCAAAATTATTAATGAGAATTTGTGCAACACCAGGTTTTCATGACTCAGGCAAACAGATATGACTTGTGTGTATGAAGACCAAGTAGTTGTGGCAGCGTAGGTCTGGAGTTCAGGAAGGCCAAGGGTGTTTTCATTAGCAAGGAAATGGAGACCAGCTGCTTCATTTATGCTTATAAATATATATTACTGTATTTAGGTGCACAGGTAAATTGTGTGTGCCGCTTAGCCCCATCTGTTCCCAATAAATTGCAGGCTACAGGCCCTAGGTTTTGAAACTTTTGATTACACTCAGAATGGTGAACTAAGTAGAAGAGCTGGCCTTCCCAAAGTATGTTTGCAGCTGAACCTTTCATTTTGTGTAAACCAGCACAACTTCCCCAAGTTCAGTGTCTCAGTTCTGCTCCAGCTGAGGGCTGTTAACAGTCAGGGTTTCTGTAAGACTCTTTCCTGGAGGAGAGATTTCTATCTGGTCTGTTTGGACAGAAAAAATTTCCATGACTCTAAGAATGCTTTTAAAAGAACGGGGGAGAAAGAGGAGCAGATGCTGCAAAGTACATCAGAGAGCAGTCCCAATGTTAACAAAGAGAGAGATTATTTACCACTAAAATGAGGAGGAAGAGGTTTGTATCTTTACAAGATCTTGTCCCACTTAGGAGAGGCTAAAGAAAAGATAGGCATCTGGAAGGGCAATTATTGGTTAAAATGATGGTTTATGATTACAAATTGTTTGAGGCTTTTTATTTTTAAAAAAATCTTCTTTGGAAGTTTTTGCAATCACCCGCAATCCCACTGATGCAAAGCCTCTTCAAAGACTCAGTAATTAAAATGAAAAGGCTGTATGTTTCCATTGCCCCAACTCTCTGCAGTTTTTTGTTCTCAGAACATCACCCTACTTCTGAACAAAAACTGAGATGAATTTTTCTGTGTACCATCAAGACCATCTTCCTTGCTATGACAATGACCGGTCACTTTTGATCATCTTAGAGGGTATTTACAGAAACAGAAATAAAACTTAGTTGTCTTCATTGTCTTCTATCAAAGCAGGCAATGGAAAATTAAAAGACGAAAAAATGAACCTGCTAGGATTAATGATTTCAAATATTAGTAACAGCGGAAAACATAAATTTCTTTCTAGAATTAAGAGTTTTGAATGCAATGCAGGCTTTATTTTTATTTTCCTGGGTGGTAAGACAAATACTGCACTGTATAAAGAAGTTCAAGCATCCTCTTCCCCTGAAAATAAAGTTCATAAATACAAGGTATAGACTAAACATTCTTTTCTCTTGCATGAAAACTTGGGATGGGAACAAACCTGTGGGATCTGAGGCTGGAGAAAGGCGGAAGCAGAGTAGTATGTATTTACCAGCCACTTCAAAACCACGAGACAGACACAAACGCATGCAGGCAGCCTGTTTAAAGGTCAGGTATGTTGTGCATGGATACTTGAGTCAAGAAGGAGAAGGTCGTGATAAAGGAGCTGCTGCTCCATTTTGTTAGGACACCAGCACGCACAAAGAGGACTCGTCTGGCCTAATGACTGTGAGTGGCCCCACAGTCATCCCACACACGTCCCTAGAAGTTTGCAATCGAGTGGACTTAATGTGGCCCTGACATAGGAGGCTTTGGGCTTCCCTGCTTTAGGAATGACCTCAGCATCCTCAGTTCAGTCTGGAAGACTATTCAGGTTGAGCTAAGGCAGGCAGGGAGGAAAAACTTGTTGAAAACCAAAAGAAAAGTCACGTGAACTTAAGAGTTGGTACTTTTTAAAATAAATGTGTCCTCATCTATATGAACTATGTATTATATTGTGTCTATGAGGCACATTAAGAGACAGTTTTTTCTTCTTTAAAAAGAAGAAAAAGATTTACTATTGCCACCAGGTTATCTCTTGAGGTTTTTGTTTGGTTTGGATTGTTTGTTTGTGTCTTTGCTTGTTTTTGATGTGAGACTGTTCCTTATCCACCTGAGAAAACTTGCAGAAGTGGGAGGGGGGACTTAGAACAATTTTCTGAATTGGTCCATCTAGCCATTAAAAAGATCTCAGTGGGTTATTATTACATTTGAATGCGAGATGAAACTGTAAAACCCAAAGGCAATGTAAAGTGGGATCCCACAAGTTGTCTGAGTGAGGAATTCGGAGCAAAATAGATGGAAAGTATCAGTGAAAAGGCCATGGATCAGACCCTTGTTTCTGAGTGTTAACACTGGTGCCAGGATAGAGCTATTTGTTATCAACTCTCCTGCTGGGATGCTTTAGGAAAATGTCATTTTGGTGTGGTTGCTGGGTATGCTAAGCTGTAAATTACATAAAAGGAACTGAAAAAGTCAGTTTAAGCATTGTGGACTTTCACGTGCAAGGCAAAATGTCAAAGGAAAATTTGTAGCAAGAATGGGATTAAGGGCACAGTTCTGTAGAAATCCATTCCCCTGTGAGCAGTCCTATTAACCTTTGGATTGTGGTGACACTTATACAAGGATCTGTGTTTTGGTGCGTGAGTAATCCCACACTTCTAATATGCAGCCTCGCAAGGTTGTGTGTAGCATAAAATGAATAGTCCCAACAAAGTTTCCCAATAGGATCAAAACCAGATCCTTAGGAAGGAGTTCAGACCAGAAACATAACTTCTCTGAAGAACTCTTAATCTAAACTCTCTGTTGCGGGAGCTCTTACCAGAGAAATTTTGACAATGTCCATTGATTAATTTTCTCTTTTTTTTGTATCTTAAAGAGTAAATCGAAAGGTCATTTTTTATATTGACGTGCAAGGAGTTTGATTGATTCTCTTTTATGAGGCATTAATGAAATCTATAGAAGCCTAACAAGATTGTATAGTTAACCTTGGCAAGATTGCCTGTTCTTTTTACATGTGCAGAAAAGGGAAAGTAGAATGTTCCAATTTGGCGGTTTAAATTATGCAGGAGCGAGTGAATTTTGCAGGATTAAATACCTCTTAGCACAGAAAAGAGAGCGTGATGTATCTATACTAACCTATTCACTCTGAAATGTGCTTAGCAGAGATTTTCTGGGGGAACACTTTGTTTTCCTGCCTAATGGTACCACATATTTATCACTATGAAAACATGCAGAGAAGTCAATCACTCACTACGTGTGCGAGAAATGCCTTCCACAGTCACAACGGTGGTATGTCAAGAGTCTGTCTCACTTTAAAAGAACAGGCAGGATTTATTCTGGAAATGTACCAAAATGGACCAATCTGTCTCAAAAATATGAAGCTGGGATCAATTTTGCAAAGTTAAAATAAACAGTAGTCACACTTGAGCCAGTGTATTATGCTAGCAGAGGAAGAAATGTAAAGAGCTGGGGGTATCTGTGGATTTTGCTTGGTAGAACATTAAATATGGTACATTGGATTAAAAAATTATCCACTAACCTAAAAACTATGCATAATAAAATTTGGGATGAATTTCAGTGTATTGTTCCATTACTTTCTTAAACATATTTTCTTTTTATGCCACTTAAATTAATGAAGGCCATCTTGGCTATGAAATACAAAGCTCATGCCCCCTGAGAAAGGGTGCCTTTGCACAGTGAAAGCTCAGAAGCCTTTGAGTGAATGTCATGCATTTTTATTTGAAGTAGGAAAAACGTATTGAAGAGAGGCAAGTATAATTATCTCCATTTTAGATGGAAACCAGAGGAGCAGGAGGCAGGACTGGGAAGCGAGCAGACACAGGAATTCCCCTCTGGTGGGCTCACAGAAAACATGGAAGTAATTTGTGGTATGAAAATGGCTGCTGGTGGTGTTTGTTTCCATGAAAAGGCTATGGAGAATGTAGGAACTGGGTGCTGGATTTTTGCACTGCAGTCTGATCTGTGTCCAGCCCAAATGCTGCTGGCCCAGCTCATCTTTGCCACACATCCACACAAGGTGGTCAGCTATATACAGATGAAATTAGGAGTGGGGCTCCAAATGCCCACTTGGAGAAGCCCGGTTGTGCTGAGCCATTGGTCCAGCTCTGCCAGTGCCTCTGAGGACTGGTCCTGCCCAATTTGCACCATGGCATGTGGTTTACTCCAGCCTCCTTGCCCACATGTGTGGGGTTCTGTGACTCTAATGGGGTCCCTACATAGTTTTTCTGTTACTCACTCCTCTCATACAAGCCTTCTTTTCTCCTCACCAGATGGACAAGTCTTCCCAGAGGATTTCCAACACTGTATTAGCTGTGAAAGTGAGGGGACTCATCTGTGCCACTGTCCCTGTGCCCCACAGGGGCTGTGCTCAGGGGAAGGCTGTGTGCTGGGTTTCACATGAAGCAGCCATGCTGCAATACTGCATCATTCAAATCTGCACAGCTGCAAGTCCCTCATGGCCTTGGTGCAGTTTCTCAAGAGAAGTGTCCTCTCTTCGCCCCTGTGCCAGGCACCAGTTGTATTTGAAGAGGGCAGATTTGGCTGGAGATGGTGGGTGGTCTGGGGCTGGTGGAGGGGCATTAGATAGCACTAATCAAGACTTTGCCTGTGTCCAGAGGGTGAATGGCTTTCCTTCCCAGTCTGGAACTCCCATCTGCTTCAGAACACTGCAAAATCAGTCCATGAAGAGACACATCCCAAAACACAGAACTGGTCTTTGGCTTAGCTCTTGCACTTTTATTAGCTGTCATGAAACTGAGGGCTGGATGTTGCTACCTTTCTCAGCGCAGGAAACAGGTACAAGGCAGTTCTCCTTTATGTATTTTTTTAAGTCATTGTATGTGTTCCATTTTCTGGTTTATGTTTTGAATAGTCACCATTCAGGCTCTGGTGGTTATGAAATTGTGTCTGCACTGGAGGACAGTGGAGACCTGCAGTACATTAGAGTCTCTTTATTTCCTCCTTTGGAGGATATACCTAGAAAATCCATTGATTGAGTCTCCCTGTGTGGGAGCACCCCCAGGAAAGAACTGGAGTAACCTTCTGAGATATTGTACAAAAACTGCAGGGTTACCTGAAATGTCTAAAATGTGTTGCAGGATGTGAGGATGTGTTGCAGGATGAATCCAAGACGGTACAGGCAAACATGTTACCTTTTGTTTTCATGTGTAAATAACACAAAGAAAAGGGGATGGGTTATTTTCCTTTAAATGGAACATTTTGGTTAAACTTCTTTGCATTCGCACATGTCAATACATGAATAGACTTATATATTTGAAAGTTAAAAACATGTTGATGGCTGCTAGTATTTAGTTTCTATCCACTTCATATAAGATGCAGAATTCTTTTATTTATTGATCAAAAGAAGATTTAGGGATAAAGGATGCTGAGAAGCATTTGGATCCTGGCACTCCAGAAATAATAAAAGGAGGAAGCACAATTGTATACTCTATCTTCAACTGCATTTCCAGGCAGTACATATTCAGGAAAACAGACTCCCTGTTTTGTAACACAAAACAGTGAAAAAAAGACTTGAGAGAGAACTGGATTGACAGAGAGACAAAAAAATATGAATGGATGGATACAAACATGGAGAGAGAGTTGGAATTAATCAATCCTTTGCAAACATAGTATGTGCTCCAGAAATGTCTACTTTTTTCTTCCTGGGGGCGTGCGATGGCTTTGGTGGCCAGGCTGGGGAATAGGAGAGGCAGTGCTGAGGTGTCTATAAATGCTTCTGCACAATCCAGCTGACAAAAAGAATGAGTGCAAACAAAGCTGTCAGTGCCTCACAGCACCAGTCAAAGGTAGGAACATGCAGCAGTCTGATGAGGAGTCATTTGGCTCCCTGGGCACGGCCAGGATTGCTGTCCTGGTGACTGACTCAGCTTCCTTTGTCCCTGAGCTGCACACACCAAGCTCTGCATGCCTGCAGGTTGACACACCTGCCAAACATCTGTGCCAGGTGCTGCTGATGTACCTGTCAGGAAAAGAAGAGCTGTTACGAGGCCTTTGCCACGTGTTGCTGCTTAGCCCTCTGTCTGGCTTCCACGGTTTGCCCAGCTGAGCAATTTATGATGTGGAAAAAGAATAACATATATCAAATGGAAAAAAAAACTACTGACCTAAGGGTGCTCCTCTTAAAGCAGTTTGTGTGGCTTCTCTAACAGGCATTGTGCTTCGATCCCATGGTAGAGTTGGGCAAAACCGTGAACTGTTTCTGAAAGCCTTGGCCCTTCTCTCTGGATGGGTTGCACCTTCTCCCTGACTCCACTGACTCCTGCCACTCAGCACTTCCCATCGGTCTGTAAATCCAATAATGTTCATAAACTCTTACCTGCAGTTTGGCATTTATTGCTTTACGGAAGTTAAGAAGTGATGACCTTTGTTACAAGCCTGGCTGTTTTTATGGTTCCTTTGACGCTGAGGGCTTCTCTGGACAGGGTAGAACTGGTGACTTCTCCAGGCTAAGTGAGATTTCTGCCTGCCCTTGAATTTGAGGGTATCTTTGTGACTACCTTGTTATATACCTTTGGGTCCACATGGGTTTTTGAATCCCAGACATGACGATTTCCTGCACGGAAGCACCATCGGGGTATAGCAGTACTGGCACCAAATGTGCTTTAAGAGGCAAGTCATATTCCTCCCAAGTTCAGAAGCAGGGGTTACAGCCTGGACAAGATATGCCCTAAGCACTCGCACTCGTTTGACTAGTCTGGGAAGGAAAATGAACTCCCCACAACTACAGCCCAGAACGCAACATATTTTGGACAACTGGACAAAAAACACCCTTGCTTTTAGGAAGTGTGAAACAAAAGTTCAGGCTTCGTTCAGATCACTATTGGCTACAAAATGTGACTTTGTTGCAGTGGCTTTTAAAGTATCCTTGTCTTTCTGGCTGTGTTTCATGCTCTGGGCATTTTGCTCAAAAGCATCCCTGCCCACGCATGAATCATTCCCCCTTTTTCCTTTCCTCTGTGTGGCGTTTTGCAGGCTTCATGTAACAATGTGAGTTATGCACAGTCCTCAAGACACCCTGATGATCAAATCCTGCAGGAACTGCCTCAGGTACTCATTTCTGTCACAATTGTAGCAGGCCTTTTCTTTAATAAGCTGCAGGATGCTCTTGGGGGAGGCCAGCTGAGCCCTGCACCTTCTACAGAAGGTCACACCAACCAAAAATCCCTGCTCTGCAGAACAAGTCTCTCTTGACGTGGTTCAGACGTGGAGGGTTGGTTCTCAGTGTCACAGTAAAGTGAATTATGTTGCAATTTGCACTGCAGGGATATCCTGTGCTAGACACTTCTGCAACTGCTGGCTGGAGAAATGGATCTTGCTTTGGGCCAAGATACAGTTGGAGTTTTGGTACATGATGTATTTCTGCTGCTTGTGTGCAAACAACTGAGCAAGGGTTTCCAACTGAAGTTCATCCTCTGGTACTCACTGAACTCCGAAGTCAAAAATTAGTGACGTAATGTATTCAAAACAACTTTCGTTACTTTTCTTTGTGGTTACTTTTTCTGGTATTGGCTTTGCCTGACACAGGATGAGTTCCTTCTTATTTTTCCTCCATTTCTTCCAAATCGGAAAGCTATATAACCTATGGATTATAGATGGATATATATATATATATATATGGATATATATAAAAAATAATCCAATATATAGATATTAGATTATTTCTTCCAAAAGCTGTAATAAGTACAGAACAAAATGAAAGAAGAGTGATAGAGTTGCAGTCACCTTGGGCTGTCCACCCCCTGATTGCCCTTCAAGCAGTCTGACTAGGACTTCTACACAGAGACATAGTCTTACTCTGTACCTGTGCAAAACATTCTTAGGGTTAAAATGTTCAGGACTGCCTTTTACTTGTCTGTTGCATTCAAGGTCAGATTATTGAAGAATTTAAACTGCTGATAAAATCAGCAGAAAATGGAGTTGCATTATATTATGTTGTCCTGGAGGACGTTCCATTCTCTTTGGAGTAATACTGTAATTTTTAATGGGTGGAGAGTGACTTACACACCACTTATGTGTTTGTTGAGACATTCTAGTTGGACTTCAGTGTCAATGAGATTTTGTATGGGTCCTTTGCCTACGTATGAATTAAATTCAGAAATGCCATTCATTTGCGCAGGGTAGGCAAAATACTTGAAGGTTTTGTTCTTTTCTTAAATGTATTTTATTACATAGTTTACCACTCTAAATCTTGCTTTGATATTGGGATTATTGAAAATACTTCTTAAAAGGCTGTTTTGAAATCCAGCATGTAGTAAATCTGCTTCAGCCGTTTAATATGTGGTGCAGTACATTATACTGCAAATAAATCTGCTTCACTTAATTTATATGTGGTAGGGCAAATGCTTGAGCTGGGAAACTGGAATCATGTATCTAATACAACTGCCCACTTCTGGTGACATGGAGACACTGTGCTTTCCATATCCAGACTGTGTTTTTCTGTGGAATATTTTGAGGTGTTGTATTAGTCGGTCAATTATGTATTGATAACATGTTGAAACTCGAGCACAGGAAGGACATGGACCTGTTGGAATGAGTCCAGAGGAGGGGCACTGAGTTGATCAGAGGAATGGAGCACCTCTCCTATGAGGAGAGGCTGAGAGAATTTGTTCAGTCTGGAAAGGATAAGGCTCAGGGCGACCTTTTGTGGCCTTTCAGTACCTGAAGAAAGCCTACAAGGATGATGGAGAGGGTATTTTCACAAGGACATGTGAAAGGATAGGACAAGGAATAATGGCTTTAAACTGATTTATATTAGGAAGAAATTCTTTACTGTGAGGGTGGTGAGCCACTGGAACAGGCTGCCCAGGGAAGCTATGGATGCCTCATGCCTGGAAGTGTTCAAGACTAGGCTGGATGGGGCTTTGAGCAACCTTGTTTAGAAAAATGTGTCCCTGCCCATGGCAGAAGGGTTGGAACTAGATGATCTTTAAGGTCCCTTCCAACCCAAGTCATTCTGTTATTCTATGAAAAATGTTTAAAAATGTCCCTAACAAGTCCAACTTTTTTTCAAGGAAAAGCATGAAAAAGATGCAGCAGAACAGCCAGGGTATCTGTTGTGGTGAGCAATGAACCATACTTGGTAATGGTTTGCAATCTGGAATATTAAATAAAGTCTTCAGACAACCTGAGTCTCCAAAACATATTCCAGAACAGACAGAGAGGGTATACCAGGATATGCCAGCACTTTTGTCTGTATTAACCTCTTGCTGGCGTTTCATTAGTTATGTTTGCATACATACTTTAATTAATCTAATATTTGCCTGTTTTATTGGCATTAGCCCCGATGCAAGAAAAAACCTGCTACTTTTTAATAGTTCAGGAAATTCTTCATTTGTGCGTGCTGATACTCAAGGCTTCATTGGCAAGTAAAAAGTGGCATGGAAACCAGATCTGGGAGGCAAAGCTCTCCAGTAATTTTGAGTCTCCCAGCAAAAATAATTCTGCTGTTGGCTTGCTCTCTGGCTACAAAAATATGTGCAGGCAACTTTGGGGTGTTGTATAAATTGTTTTGTGTGTGGACTTGACCAGTGAAAGCATGTAATTGAGAACTGGCACGTTTCCTCCCTTTTTTAAAAGATGTGCTGCTAGGGTTTGCTCTCTGCTTTGTATTTAGACAGCGTCCCTTGTAGTTGTCTGTTCTCACTACTTCTCAAGCATAAAACAAACAAAAGCAGAAATACATTAAAGCATGTGAAATTTGCTCCAGCATAACCTCAGCATTTCCCTCCAACTTTTTCTTCTTCCTATGACTATGTGAAATAATTTTCAAGAGCGTTTTCTCTGTCTTGCTTCCTATCTCCTTCTGCCCTTCACTTTTTCCCAGTATTCTGGGCTTAAATGTGATTACTCTTGGAGTTTCTCAAACCTTCAGTTAATTTGCATGCTTTTCACTGCCGTATTTTGTTTCTGCACGTAATTTTGAAGGGTGGTCACAGCAGCAGGTTTACCTCTGGCAGTGGCCCTGCATGTGAGGAGACCAGCCTATCTTAAAAAAAAACATCCCCAGAAACGTGTTTTAAAAAGCTTCTGGCTGAATTCTGCAGACTATTTTCAGAGGCTGTCCCAGCAGCCATCCAAATATTTAGTTGCTTCTCTGGATGCTGTTGATAAGGTTGATGCTGTCATTAGTTGTAATGGTTTTTATCTCCCAGAGCAAACAGAGGCATTAATGCGGATTAGCGTATTTGTCAGTGTGTCACTAGCTTTAGTTTCTGTGATTCCTTTGGTCATCCTCACCACTGCTTTTCAGCATCTGCATAAGGTAGCACTGAAATTATTTCTGATTCTCTAAAGTCCATTGGGTGGTGGTGTGACTGATTATTTGTCTGAAAATCTGTATTTAAGATGTATTGCATATCTAGGGGTGTCAGCAGCATACTTATGATTTACTGTTTTCTAGCGCTAGGAAGCAGGAATGGCTCTTAATATTTTGTATGCCTTGCCAGGTGAAATGGTATATTGCCGACACAAAGACTTTGGGAGGAAAGTGTACATAAAAATTTTCCATGAAAATAACTCCATGAATACTGGCAAAAACAGCAAACATAGATGGCTAATACTCAGATTGGATTGTAAATAAAACTAAGAATGGAATAAGGCCATTTATAACTTGTAAAGAAGAACATGGTAATTCATGTTTTGTCACTACTTTGTCTTCTTGCTGCTGTTTTTCAGCACTAATCAGGATTGCTGTGGTTATTTTGAAATGTACCTTTGAATTACTGGGTTTCAGGAAACATAAATCTCAACAGCTTTGTTATCACCTTTGACTTACACTGCACATAAAAGTCAGATTTGTCTTGGGAAACAAGTTAAAAGGAACACCAGTAGTAGCCTGGGGCAGTAAAGTTGAGAAGTTTTGTGAACCGGGGTGGTACCTGAAGCAGGGGGGATGGTGTGAAGTGGAGGAAGGACACGGTGGGGGTCAACCCCTGTCTCCACAGCAGCCTGTGGAAAGACCTCCTTTAGCATTGTCAGGGATGGGACTTCACCTTGACGTTACCTTTTCAGAGAACACCAACGGGAAGCTACAAGTGAACCAGCCTGCACAGGACTTTTTCACAACACACTCCTATTATTAATAATACCCACAACCAAAACATCTGTTTCAATGGCAGAGTACTGTTTGCTTTTCAGAACAGGATGGGAAGGGCCGATTTTCAGCTTGTTTGAATCTGTACCGTGGAGGGCCCAGGAGAATATCAGAGGAGAGTAGAGACAAAAGCAACTGAAACATGTTGGTGTAGTCTCCCAGTCTAGCTGTAACACTTTCTGCCACTTCATTCCTCCTCTATCATCTCATTAGGTATTTTACCTGAGTGTAGAGTATTCTTTTATAATTGCAAATATTTGTTTAGACAAAAATACCCGAACATTTAAAATCTAAGGGAGAAAAAAAAAAAGGAAAAGAGTAAAATCTGTGAGACTTCAAACAAAGCTTTTCTTTCTGCAAGTGGGGTGTGTGTGTGTGCATGTGTGAAGAAAAGCGAGTAAGTCAGGAGAGAGTGGTTCCTTCCTGCTCAGAGTATCCAAAGTGGTGATAAGTGGTGGAGGCTGTGGAGTGCTTCAGCTCTTGGGGTTGAGCACATGCAGTGTTTTCGGAGTGACTGTCAGTGGTGATGCCAGACCCATCGGAGAGGAGCTTAGGCTGGCTGTCTCTGCCTTGGGGAGAGAGCACAGCCAGAGCCTCCCTCTGGTATTTTATCAGTGCCTGCATGAGGAATGCCGGCTTACACTGAGTAACAACTCATCCGCTATCTCGCTTGAGGTTTTCTTTCCCCTTTAAGTCAAGGAGAATCAGCTCTGAGAGTAGATAGCATGCTCTGTGATTTCAGCCAATGCAGTCACTAACATCTTCCAGATGTTTTATAGTCCCTTGCATCAGTTTCACAATGAAATCCCTCTCTTTGTTGCCCATAATTTCTCTTATTTTCAGTTAAATCTATGCTCTAATGGATACCTCCTTTGTAAGGTGGTGAACCACTCAATTTTAGCAGTCTGGGACAAACATTTACTGTCTGACAGCTCTGTGTGAAGTTTGTGGGATTTTCATAAACTGGCTTCAGTAAAACCAAAATTGACTGTGTAAGAAACATTTACCTACAGAAGCTTAATGTCAAACAAAGAGTCAGGGAAATAGGTATTTTTTATGTGCGATTACACAAAGCAGGATATACTTGTACATTAAAAATAAGGCTAGAAGTCTTACAATCCTGCCTGCCTGCTGAAGTTTGGGAATGAAAAGGAGTTGGGGATTCAGCTGTGAATGTATGGTAAATGCTGGAATCAGTCATTTTCAAGCCCTTCACTAGGCATTAAGTCTTGAAGCTTGGAAGCAGATCTGCATGACTCAGTTGAATAAATGTGTTTGACACAGAAGACAAATACTGTACTCAGTAGAGCAATTTTGAAGTCTAATGCTCTCCTCTCCCAACTAATTCTAAGGCTTAATTACTGAATACCAATATCATATAATTCACAAATAATTCCCTGGCTGCCTTTTGTTCACTTGTGCCTTTAGTACTGTATTATCAAATACCGAAAGATTACCAGATAGCATGACGGGTTTGCAGATGCTCTGCAGTGCCAAAAAATATCAGAATGCAATGACTTGCCAATTCACAAAGTGGTGTTTTACTGGCTCCACAGGAGTATTATTCCACTCTTTGGTTTTCCAAGTCTGATTTACATGTGGAAATAAAACCTTCCCTTCGTAATACTATTAATCTCCCAAATCTGAGAGGCAGACAGACTGAGTTTCCTTTGTCTTCATTCAAGAAAATACATGTTTTGCCTGTGTATCTTACAGCTTAGTTATCTGCCAGCAGATTACTGTAGTGCTGGGTAATAGGAGGAAAGAGAGCCTTTCTGCACGGACAGGCTTCTGCCCACATATCAACAACTGTATCTCTACCGACTCTATATTGCATGTTTTTCCAGGAGGGTGCTATTTGGTCCCCTTTAACAGCTTGAGAAGACATTTTTTTTACATTAGTTTCTTGAAAAGCTGAGCTTTCATATGAGACCTTTTGAGTGTCAGTTTTCACTTAGTTGAAATACTGTACACAAAAGGACATAAAAGCAATATATCTGGCACTGGAAATTGCTAGAATTGATTTTTGTACCATGAATTGATCTTATTTTTAGCAATAATCATATTACATTATTGCACCTAGAGATTTGATAGATGTGTGCAGTTTTTTCACCCTTTAATGAAAAGGTGTCAGTCAGAAACTTTTAGCATTCCTGTGCTCAATGTCAAAAATAACACTGTGAGAAGGACTGGGATTTTCATTGTGAAGATACACCCCATCATTAGATAGAGCAATTCAAATATTTCATCTGACAAAGCAAAAGGCGTGAAAACCGAACTGCTACAAAGCCCTTGGGAACCAGCAAAATGGTTCAGATTTTGCTGGGCACTTACAGTCTCACCCGATAATTGCCCACTCTCAGGGAGAAAAGCTTTCCACCTTTACGATCCTTTGATCTTGGAGAGGTGCACGAAGGCTTCATGGAAGGTCTTAGGTCCTGTTAGGTTTTTAACATATAAATGAAAATTTTGAGTGGAAGCTCAGTTTAGTTATGGCTCTCAGGTTTCTTGGGCCAAGCAGGTGAGTTCAGAATAGTCTTCGTTGTTTTCCAAGTTCCTGGCCTAGATCTGTTCCTAAAGTGGAGTGACTTGAATCCCCCTGAAATATCACATATGGCAGCCGCAAGAGGAGTAATATACTGATAAGTGTTGCCAGCCTGCCCAACAAAGGTGGAACTTTCTTTGCCTAGACTTTTCTCCACTGTTTGGCTTTTGGTACTGAAGGAGGTGGCAGCAGCTCCAAGTGTCACCTCAAGCATCAGCGATCAGTGAGAGCAGCAGCTTGAGGCTTTCGGCACGTGAAGTGCCACCACAGTCAGTGCTAGCAGGGCTGCAAGTTCTCTGTCACCAAATGTGACACGCCACACACCCTTTGGAGCCGATTCAAGGCTGTTGGGTGCTAGGCATGGCTGTGACTGCAGCACAGTGCCTTGCACGAGGGCACGGGGGTGATGGGGTTAGAGAGTGGTAGGATTTCAGACAAAGCTGCTTGAGGCAGTTAACAAACTAAATTACACTGTTTGTACTGTGACGTTGGGTTGGCAGCCGTGGCTTTGCACAGGGGTTCAGTTTCATTTCCCCTAGGATGGGTCTGCAGAGGACACAGGCTGTCACATTAGGAGGAGGAGTCTTCCAGCGCCTTCTGCCGTGGGCCCAGGCAGATGGCCACGTTCTTCCACAGCTTTCTGGGAAACTTCATCAGAAGAGCAGAGCTTATTGCAGCATGAAGAGCAGTGGAATAGGGCTTCAGAAACGCCAGACACAGTCCTGCCCATTTAGAGCAAGGTGAGACAACACAGGCTCAGGAATTGTACATCGGCACTGGGGCTGGGCTGGGCTGGGCTAAGCCCAGAGCTCAAACACCAAGAGCAAGTGCTGAGTTAACCCTCTGAAAAAGATACACTTTTAATGGTGCTGCTGGAGTGTAAAGTGCATCAGCAGGGTGTCTCAGAGAAGCCTTGTATTGCTCCTGACCACGTATGATCTGTCTGTGTTTGAACAAAGGGTGTTGGTTTCTAGGGCTATCTATCCATTACTTCAGACAAACACATGTGGGGTTGGAGGAGAAGGATGTTAGAGCAGCAATTATGTGAGGTATTAAGGAGCCACAGCTGGCCACTTAGCCTGTCATTAACGACCATTGCTATGCTTGAGTCAGGAAACACTAGAAATCTGCTGAGGAGGCCTGAATTAGCTAAATGTGAGGACAGTTTTGAGATCAGATGTTCGACAGATTAATTAACTTTTGGAAAAAACACCTGCTGATAGATCCATGCTGAGTCTTTGAGACTTCAGGATCAGGACCGCCACAGAGCGGGATGTCATCCTGGGGCTGTGGTGTGGCAGGAGCCACAGCCATGTAACCTCCCCTCTGCTCCAACAGAGCCTGCTGCAGATGCCAGGCTGCAAAGACAGTGTTGGAAATGCTTGAGGAAAACATAGGGTCTGAGCCGGAGTTTGCAGAGATAATGCATAATTTTTGAATGCTGAGGAGTGTGCATCCATAGCAAAGCTGGAACTGTCTGTTGAATCCTGCTTTTATTTGTGGTTTTGTACTTGTACCCTCTAATGGCTTCACGCCCCTGCTTTAACATGAAGATCCTTTTTACCTTGCTCCCTCCAGAAGCTGCCGTGGAGCTGAGTTCTTTGAGCCTTGAAGTTTTCAGCCTCACTAGAGGCTGAAGAACCACCTGCATATAAAGCACAGTTGAAGGAGCACAGTAGTGTTCTACTAAAGCAACACGTCATGCAGCTTAATACTCCTGTAGCACCAGTCCCTAGAAAGAAAGAAATAACCAGAGTTAGCGATTTCTTTTTCTTTTTCTTTTTTTCCTGAGAAGGGGTGGAGGGGGAGTAGGACAGGGATTTTGTCCCATATTTGAGAGAAAGAGAAGCATTTAAGAATGGGTACTTAGAGAGTACTTTGTTAGCAGAAGACTTCTTCAGCCACTTTCCCTCTGATTCAGTGTTACTGCAATGTGTGGGACTCTTGTGGCTGTCACTGCCACATAATGCAATGAGTGACAAACACTACTTAGCATACTGAATGGGGGCACTGTCCCTAGCTTAATCTACCTAATGCCCCCACTGCAAGGTATAAATAGATTAAGAGAGAAAATTCAATAATTTCTCCATTCTCCCACCAGAGCAATACACATTACATGTTCCTTGCCATCTAATTGCATTACATGGCAGGGATGCAATAAACATTTAATGGCAGTCACAGTCATCTGTCACTTCCCTTTAGGTTGGTAATGTTCAATATGATTTACATGCTTAATGCTGAACATTTTCAGGGGGAGGGAGGAAGGTATGAATAACCCACACCAAAGAAATTGTGGTTTTAGCTAAAGTATTTTCTTTAACTAGTTAAGAAAAAAGAAGAGATTGAGTGTCCAGTACTCCTGAAGTACCTTAATTAATGCCTCAAGAAACCAGGATGGGACATTAATAGTCTTGGTCCTGATTTACCCCCAGTGGTCCTGTAGTTTTGCACAGGTATAATGCCACAGAAATGAAGCAGGAGTCACACCAATGAATTAAATGCAAATAATTGGAAGTGTTTAGGGAAAAATGCTTGACTCCCACTCTAGCTTGTTAGACATCGTCATACATCAGTGCATGTCAGAGGGAGGTGCAGTGGGTATATATGGGTCTGATATATGTGTATATTTCAGGATGTAGTGAATTGGTCTATATGGTTAATTTTCTATTAGCTTCAAGAGGAACAGGGTGGTTCCTTCACAATAATCTGTAACAACATGGATGCCATGAAATACATTGTTCATGTTGAACACTGTAATGAAAAAGCTACAAATCCCTGTGGACACGTTAATATTAAATTATGTTCCTCCCTCCCCAGACAAGTTTGGGGGAAGATGCACAGCCACACTTCTCATAAAACTGCTCTGCTTTGCCTGTGCAGAGTTTTACCATGTGATGAGTGACACGTTCCACATCCAGTGGCAAACCCCAGCTGTTTCTAAACAGGAAGAACAAAAATTTTCACGTACTTTTTCTTGTTGCAGCATTGAGACCTGTGCTGTTGAATATGCAGGCCATTGGCTTTTTAAGCAAGGTTAAATGACTGCTTCAAAAAGTGTCCTCTTCACACCAATGGTTTTTGAATTTACTAGAGAGGCATGAAATGTTAAAAAAAAAAAAAAATCTCAGTGTAGGTTAGAAGAAAGCATAAATCAGACACAGTCACAAAATTAGTGTGACTTAGAGAAAAATTAAGAGAGTAGGAAGGCACTTGGCTTATTCTAGACAGACCACCAGCAAGTCATCATCTGGTGAAAAGTTTTAGCCAGTGTGAATTTGAGCCAAACAGTAGCCTGCAGGTGACAGCCTCTGTAGCCCATTAAGAGTCTCTTGAGGCCTGTAATCCTGCAGCTGAGCCCGTTTCTTACTCTTTCTGAGAGCTTGCTTCACATTTAGATTTGCTTTGCTTTGCTTTGCTTTGCTCGGCTTGTGGCTTGCAAGCAAACTGGGGAGCAACTGTGGTCTGCTGCAGCACTGTGGTTCCAGCAGTCAGGCAGTTTCCCTTTTCCTGTGGATCCCTAGGATTGCTCTAATGTTTTGTCTCTTAATTTTGCTTTTGTACTATGTAGGGGAAAAGAAGGGGAGTGAGTTTTAGTTTTCTTGTCTGTTGGAAAGTAAGTTGGGGTTCGTGGGATCTTCCACCAGAGGATGGGATCAGCTGAACAGAAATCCAGCTCTTAACTACTCTGTATTAGAAGGAGCTCCTAGAAATTGTGCTCAGTCAGATTGAAACACAGTGTGTGTGTGCGTGTGCAGAGATTCACGTATTGATAACCTCACGTCTGTAGTTTGCCAGCGAGTCACCTGCTGTACAGTGCTCCAGGCTTTTGCTAATTTGACAAGGTCACTTCACGTGGCACTACCTGCAATGCAAACAATTACCAAAGGTGGCAAGGCAGCTTTTCTTCTATGAATCACTAAATCATTAACTTCTGTGTCACTGGAAAAGTATCCGAGCTACTGTTTGTGTCCTTCTCAATCAATATCCCCAGACAGAGTATCCATGTCCTTTATCCCCCACAGGAATGACTAAACCTCTCCAGCAGCTCCGAATCACTCAGCTAATGGGCAGGGGAGCACAGACCTTAATTGTCCCTGACACCAACACAGCCGCTTCTCTGCTTTGCATATCAATCCTGTACATCTCTGTCAGCGCAGAGGCCAATTGCGTTATGGGGGCGCTCGGGCTGCTCTCCGAGCTCACCGAGGTTCGTGGCACACTGCCTCGATTCTGCCGACACACCTGGGGTGCTGAAAGCAGGCCCTTGTTGCTCAGGCTGCATGCACCGTGCTTCTGCGAAGCTGCGCGGTGCCAGCCCGGCGATGCGCCCCTGGTGTCCAGCNCTGGCGGCCTCCCGGGGCAGCGCGGGGCCCGCCGGGGCCGGGACGGGCCGCACGAGGAGCGGGGAGGTTTTTTTGGGAACCCCGCAGTGCTGTGCCAACCTCCGAATGCAGCTTTACTGCTGAGAAACGCTCCGAACCTCTGAAGCATTTTAATGCTTACACTAAATCCCCGTGGAACTACCTCCGCGACAGTTAAAAATTAAGATTACAGCTACTGCTGTCAGTCCCTTGCATTCAGTGCACCAGAGGTTTTAAAAACCTGGAAAAGATAGTAATGACTGAAGTTTTGGTTGTGTTATTTTTGCATGTACACTTTGGACTCATCCACGTGGATATTTTAATTGAAATTTCACGATAAAAAAAACCCCCAACTCTTAGTTATTAATTTTGTATTTCACATTCTGTGGTATGTCTTTTAACTTTTTAAAAGAAGTTAAGGTACTCACATAGCCCCAACAACTGCAAAACTGCAGCTCTTTTCTTTATAGTAAGCGGAACGCAGTAATTTCCGGGGCTAAGAGCACCTATGAGTGTGGATGTGACTGCTTGACTGATGTACTGAGTTCAGGGATGGCAGAGCAGGAATGAATTCTACACAATCCCTTGCTGTCCACTTAAACATAAGTACATGCTTTGATTTAATTTTCTGCTAATGAGATGAAATTTTACTTAACTGAAAAGATTGCAAGAATTACTGCCTGTCTGTGCAATTGGGATTTTGTGGTCTGAGACGCTGAAAGGTTTGTTTTTACAAGTAGCAGGTCTTTGAGAAATCTTCCCATACAACTAATATCAGAAAAATATTTTGAGGGTGTATTTGTATAGACAGTGTAAAAATTTCTTTTTCATCCTGTCTGATATTCAGCAGAGAGCAATGCATGTTTTAACATAAGCCAGCTGTCCCAGTGCCAGCCCCTCCTACCCCCACTGCAGCCAGTGCTGGACCACAAGAAAACTTCTGCCATGGGGGGATATGGTGCTCCCAAAATATACAGTAGTTTGGTCCCCCCAAATCTGCCCTTTCTCCCCACCCCTCTGGCTTTGCTTTCCCTGGAAGCATCTGTGTTCATGACTGAGTGTGGGGAGATCTCTGCTCTCACACGCTGGCTTGAATATTCAGGCTGGTTTGTTGTTGTGCTTCAGGCCTCGTTAGAAGTTTTGAGGGAAGCGTGTGCATAAAGATACAGTCATGAACACATTTATTATTTGCAAATTTACACTTAACTTCGGATATTAAATATACAAATGGGAACAGCCTGTACCAGTACTACTGAACTGCCTGAAATATTCATTTCAGTCAGGTCTTGCAGTGATGTAAATTGCTGTAACCGCATTCAAATCAATGTTACCATGCAATTTAGAGCGATTTGAAAATCTGTCCACAGTAGATATTATTTGTTAATAATTCGGAGAGCGAGTTTTATTTATTCCTTTGAGGAAGAACTCTGAGAAGCATAGATTTAAAAGCAAAGTGAAACTATATATCAATAATTTTGTGTATAATACATAGCTTGGGAGCATATACCACAAACCAATCTACAAACTCTAGGCCCTGGAAATATTCTTTGAAAAATAAATAACAAACCCGATCACATTTCCATAGCATACAAAGGGTGACTTCGTCAAAAATGATGAAGTTTTTATAAGCTGCTTTCATAGGCATAAAGGACTGTGTTTGGAAAAGTGTTGAGGAGCATTGGGTAGATTTCACTCAGCATTCCTGTTGACTGGTTAGCCCAGAAGGGAAGACTTGAAAGTGGAAGAGGGTTCTTAGCATGGCTCCTGATGGAACTGCTGTAGGAGTGGTGTGTCAGTCCCCTGTCAGAGAAAGACACTCGTTTCTTCTGCTCATTCTAGATGTTCCTGGAGATAGTGTATGTATATACAAGGGTTTATATTTATAGACAGGTATACAATAATGAGGCATGCACAAATTTAGAAAGTAATTTCCATCCTACTGCAGTGAAAATACAATTTCCTTATTGGCACCATGCTGATACTATGCTTTGGATGCAATACTGGCAAGTGCTCAAGGCTTTGCACCCATAAAGGCAGAAGTTGGTTCTTCCCTTTCCACCACAAGGCAGGGGAAATGTCACTGTCACTCTTTTATGGCAGGAGGCCCCAGCTTGGACTCATGTGGAATGTCACATGGAGCACTCACGGCAGAGCAAGGCTCGCTGTTCAGGAGCTTTAGGGGCATGCGCAGGGAGGAAACTACAGGCCCAGGGCTTGGCAAGGCAGGGGTGAAGTGCTTCAGCCACCAAGGAAGCTGGTGCTCAAAATCTGAAAGTTCCCTGGGAGTTTTGTGGCTGTGCCATGCAGGCAGGATCCTGGGTTTGAAGGTCTTACTGTAATGATTTGGGGATGGGAGACTGTTGGCTTTTCAGACCCGCTCAGGCCTCAGCAAGTGTGCTTTTGCTATGCTGCTCTACCATTGCCTGTTCAGCAGTAGCCATGGGAGTCGGCTGCTTGGTCCTCTGAGTGTTCTGCTTTCTTGTAATGTATTCCTAAATTGCTTAAAAGTTTATTTGTAGCTATAATAGCCTGGACTATCCTAACTCCATGTTTGTAAAATCATATGTCAGCAGCCATCAACATTTGAAATCATTGTATCAATTACATCCATTTGATGCTGGTAAAGGCTGTTTAAGAAAAAAATAACAACCCTGCACTTACTGCAATAAAAGTTTCCCCAAAACTGGTTTATACCATCATCACTCATTCAGTATGCTTGAAAACATTTTGCATAATGCTATTAGAGTGACTTTCCAGTGAACAATACAAGTTAATATTGATTTTAATACACACAAATGATTCCTTGAATCCCCAAATGCTTAATGAAAATTTTAGTGTAGTCTGCAGAAAGAATTCATGGATGTGAGCTAGATAGCATGCAAAGAACAACAGAATATTCCATTCCAGAATACAACCTGATGCATGGCATACTTAAATCTTACCTATCCTCCAGGTAAACAGAGTCACGGCTCCATAAATTTTTGATATGGTCTCCTTTTTTCCCCCTCATTTTCTTTCTTTTTTTTTTTTTTTTTTCTCCCGAAGGTTACTGAAGTGTGTTTTTAAGGCTGTCTCTGCACTGGGAAAGGTCATAAACAAATTCCCAAGTCTAGCAGTGATAGAAGTCTCAGGACTGACAATGCTTTGTACTCAGACCTATTTTTAGCACCACTTCTCAGTAATGAAATCTAGCATCCTTGAGGAGCAATGGGGATTTGTCCATCTGACCTCATCCTCTCGTCTCATTTCAACTGTTTTAATTTCTGCTTCTGTATGAACTGTGTTCCCAACAAGCTGAGGAGTGAGACATGGAGAAAGGAGAGCTGTAGCTCACGATGAGAAGTGCTAGCAGAATTGGTTGATTTGTTGGGTCTTTTTAAGATCAGAGGTCTCAAAGCATTCCACTGTAAAAGTGGAAAGCCAAAGAAGAGGTTTGGGTAAATGAAAGAACAAAGAAAGAGGGCTCGGAGGGAGATTGGAAGAAGAGGTATGTGAGGGTCATGCCGGGAGGATGGAGATTCCACCTTCCAGCCCAGATTCGCACAGATCAGCTGGGCCAACTGGGAAAGGAGACTTTATTCACTCTACTGACCCTTGCCCTCCTGTCTGCAGCTGGAGATTTTGTGACATCTGTATAAGCTAGAGACTCGTACATGCAAAGAACTCATATGAGGTTGAAAAACTGTTTTACTTCTAAGCCACCAAGCAGCAGCAGACACTAAGACATCTGAGTCACTAGGAAAGTAGGTTACCTTTGAATTAGTGACCTATGGTGCAAAATTCTGTATGCAACTGCTGCTCCCCGGAGGAATGCATTGCCATTCTTTCTGGGTGGTCATTAAGCAAAAGTTATGTGTTTATCTCTCCAGATTATGCATTAAGCACTAAAAGAAGAAAGATTCAGAAGGTATATAGGAGAAATACGTTACTCTAACACTGCACAAACTCGTTAATATTTGTGCAGCTTTATATTTTCTCAATTTTTGTCTGATTTATTTTTTTGAAGTTGGAGTTTGCTATGCAAGAAAGACTTGGCATTCAGGTTGCAGTGGGAAATTGTGACCAAAGAGTAGTTCTGGTTGCTATTTCCTTTTCCTGTCTCAGAGATACAAAAGCATCAAGGGCACACTGATGTTTTAACTACTGGTGTCCAGCAAGCACTGCATCTTACCTTTGGGCAGCAAAGGAGGCATGAGTGAAGGAACCACTGGGCTCTCTCTGGTCTTCTTTCACCCTCTTTTCCTTTTTGAAACCTCCATTACTTGGTCCATCTTCTCTTCCTTTTTGCACTGATTCGTGAAGGAAGGGTTGTTTCCTCTGCCTAGAGAAAGGGGGACCATGGCCCCAGTGGCTTCAACCCATTGAATGCATTAAAATAGATGGTTTTGTACCCCCTGCCATCTTTAATTCACCCGTTGCCACTGTTTCCTCTCCCCGTGCTGCCAAGGAGGGTGTCAGCTGAGTCTGTGGCATGGCACACTTCCTCTGTGCCCATGGCTGGCACAGGCACAGCCAGGGACACTTCAGTGTCACTGCTGCTTGTGCCTTAAAGCACAAACTATTCCACTCTGAAAATTGCTTGGAGATTCTAAATTGCTTTTTTCATCCTTTGGGATGAAAAGTGCTATATCAGTGTATTATTATTAATGACAATAAACTATTCTTGAGGCAGTGAGGCTGCTTCGCTTCCTATGGAGTGAAATGAGCAAACGCTTTCTCAGAAGTACACCCGAAATATGAAATACTAGCAGATGAGGCTTGCAGCTGGACAGCCTGATGTTTCACTGCCATGCACGTGGTCTGCTTCCTGAAATGGCCACAGAAGAAGACGCCCTGAAGAGGAGGTGTGCCGTGCCACTGGGGGCACGCTCCCAGGTGGCAGGGCTAGTGCCAGCCCTGTGGCTCACTGATCATCCTTGCTGGGAGCTGGCTGTACCAACTCCCTCTTTGAGAGGCTTGGTGAAGTCCCAGCTCGGTGGTTGAAGCGTTTCCACGATTTGTTTTTCTGGGATGCCTTCCAGTTGCTCTGAATTGTCCTCTTGTTTGCCCACCCCCCCCGCCTGCACATGGTCCTGCAGTGCTTCCTGGGCCTCTGCCGATCACTCCCGCTGCTTGGCCGGGGGTGGCTTGGGGCCAGTGAATGATTACGAGTCAGATTTCAGTAACTTCATCACTGACTTTTGGCAACACCTTTGGCTCATGTTACTTCTAAAACACCCAAGTTCATTACTGCAAGTTAAAGCAAAGAAGAAATAAACCCGGGTGCTTATCACTGGCTATGGAGAAGCTTGTTTTTCTTACCCTGCCGCTGATATTTAAATATCCAGGATTTATTGTCTTGAAAGACGCCCTCTGCAAAGACATATTTCAAAAGGCAGAGGGGCTGACAGTGCTTAACACGTGCTCTGGCATTTTGGGAGCACTGCTAACACAGTGAGCTTTGCAAAGATGCATTTCAGCTAGAAGCAATAGAAATATGGCCAGGTACGAGCAGGAACAGTTTTGCACAGGCTTGAGAATGAGAGAAGTGGAGGAATGACAAGTTGTGTGATGGTGAATTCGTGCAACAGTTCTTTTCCTTCTGTTTTTACAGTAAGTGAGAGGCTATGGCAAGCCATTTAGTGCCAGGGAGCCTATTTTCTGAAAGTAATCCAGGCACTGTGGTGAAAAAGAGAAAAAAACAGTTCTGAACGACCCTCCAGCCACTTCATACCAAGTTTTCAAGGCTGAACTAAAGCCAAATCACTAAAAAGGTTTTCATTAATTACTGTAATTTCATGCAAAACGTGTTTGTTTTCTAATCTGAGAACAAACAAGGTGAGAAGGCTAAAAAGAATCCCCAACCTCCAAAACCAAAAAAACTCACCACCACCTTCCTTTATTTCTACAAAACCTCAAGGCAATGAGGTGGCCAATGCTTTGTAAAGAGAGAGATGGAAGTGGGGCTGAGGGGTAGCAGTGGGTTTATCCGGGGGGGTATCCAGCACAGGGGAGTTCCACTTCATGGCAAGCCCTCCCAGGTAGACTTGCAATACAGCTAGCTGTATAACTATCCCAAGAAGTGGATGCCCAGCAGTGGCGAGGCTCTGACTCCATGGCACAAGTTCTCTGGCAGCAGCACTGTCCCCAGGGGCACTCCCAGCCCCCTGCTTCTGCCTGGAGCTGTGTGCATCACCTCTGCAGCTCTGCCAGCTGGGTTCCAAACAGCCTGGGAAGCTGGTGTTGATGCCAAGGCCACTGTGCTCCGCTTGGCTGGGTAGAACCCGTTGTTGCTTACTCACACTTTTGTGGGTAGTGAAGTACTTCTTGGCCCTGTATGTTTCCCATTTTCACACCTGTGTGCACGCCTTTTCCAGGAGTGTGGAGAGAGCTAGGTTTTTTTAATGGTAAGCTTACAAGATTGTCCTTCTGCATATAGTATTCTACCACCCTGAAAGGAAATAAATGCACTCAGTCCTCTCAGGAAAATGTTATTTTTCTCCTTGTTAAAAAAAAAAAAAAAAAGTAGAAAGGTAAAAAAAAAGGAGGAATACAGCAACTGTGGGCTTTGATTGTTGGGGGTCTGCTGGGGAAGACTTGGTAGGAAATTCTTTTGGAGAGTTTGGTGGAGAGCATCACAGCTGAAAACTGTAATTTTTCTGAGGAAGGGTAAAAGACTAATAAAAGGAAAATCCCTTTTACCCAAGCCATTGGGAGGCAGAACTGATGAGACGAAAAGAAGGTGTAGGTCTTTGGTGCTTTTTTTTTTTCCTTTTGTATAAATATTTGTATGAATTTTCAAATATATAAACACACGTTTTTGATCCAGAAAATGCTGATCTAGTTACTACTCACTCTAGTCTTATGTGTTGGCAAGGAACAGGAGGGAAATAATGAGAAGATAGAGAAGCATTTTCTTTTTCTTAAATCTGTGAGCCCTTGTCTGAAGAGAGCTCTGTGAGTTCAGCATCTGCTGAGCTTTCCCATCTTCTAGGAGTAGGAGCGTAGGTAAGACAACCACGGGAGCAATTATGGGCTCTCCTGGATCTGTTCTGAATTGCACAGATGGCAGACTGTGATCCTGGGCTCACATGTAGCACTGGGTGTGCACGTGGCACTGAGAGATGCTAATTTGGAAAGGTATCATGGTTAGTTTTCAGAGATGTTCTTGTGGATGTTCTTGTAAATTATGGGGTTAAAGAGTGCACTGTAGCTGTGGTTGTTTGGGTCTACCCCTGTAATCAAGTACAAACTGAATTGGTGAGATTTTGGTCTTATAGGCCAAACTCTTCATAGAGTTGTTCTGTTTTAACCACAGCTCTCATGGAAAAGAGGTAAATGCAAAAGAAATGCAGCTTTCTGCAAGATGCAGTATCATCATGAAAAAGGTGGATATAAAAAAAAGACTAAACCACACTAACCAGACCACATCTTGACTGTGGTGTTCTTCATTCAGAATGAGCCAGAATTTAATGTGCATTGCAGCAAAACAGCCTTTAAAATGTTAGGCTAGTGTACAGGTATTTACTGGCTTCACCATTAAAATGGAATAATATAGGTCCAAAAAACTGGTGTTATTATTGAAGGCTCTAAAGTAGACCTCAGGGACAAAAAAAGGTTCATGTTTACATGGAGAATTTGTTTGAGGGTTTTTTTTTTGAGAATGGACTGCAGTTTTCCTCCACTCAAAGACGTAAATGGCCAGAGACCTATTCTCTTTTTTTTGCTCTGCTTTTCTTAATTTAATTTTTTTTAATGAGACAAAATAAAGGAATAATTTATCTATTTTTCTGTTTTTTACAGAACAGTTTAGTATGATCTAACCAGAACATTAACAGAACAGAGGCTGAAAATGATAATAATAAAGTAGACCACTAGTAATCTATTCTCATGGTGTTTTGTGTGTGTGTTGCATTGCTTGTTGGTTTAAGTTTCAGGGTTTTTTTGAAAGAGTGAGCTATGCAGTCGATGTGATTATTAGGAAATTAAGACTGAAAGGAAATTCAGGCAGAACTGTTACTCAGAGGGAAGCAAACATATGGAGTAAGTTGTCGAGCAAAGCAATTAAAAGCAATATGTGAGTTGCAGAGAGACAAAGAGGGTAACTTATTTATTGTGAATGGGGAGAGGATTCTGAAAACACAGAAATAGATGCAAGTAAGGGTGAAATAAGTTCAAAGGAGAGAGAGATTGGATTCTGTGGGTATAGTAGCCTTTTCTTGTGTGACGGGTTTGTACACATCTATGAGGCAATGGAAAAGTCTGTTTTTACATTTAAGTTCCAAGTTAACTGGGTGCTTCTAAAAAACAGAGGAGCAGGGAAATGGAATTCCTAATTTTTCTTGCAGCTACTGTTTCAAGGAGTTCCGTTTCTCATCCACCGGACCATTGTTGGACTCTGGTGACACTGGTGTCAGTGTCAGCTGTATTTTATAAGAGCAAGCAGGTCTTGTGCAGGTCTGCTTCCCCCTGAAGTCAATGACTGTCATATTGGCAAAGAAAAAGATTGCTGATGCTGTGATTCTGGTGTTTTGGCAAGATACACAGCAGAAGCAGAAACCTTTGATGAGGGTGTCATTTTCAGAGCTCTCTGCATGCAGAAGGCTCAGCCCTGCCACAAGAGACCAGTTCTGCTGCCTCCGTGAGGCTGCCCAGGTGAGGGATGTGTAGCCTGCACCTGAAACTAAGCATCCTGGTGACATGGGGAATTCATTGGAAATGGACCCTGCCTTTCCAAGAGCTGGTCAGGATGCTTGGTTTTTTCCTCACAGTTTTGGGAAAAGTGTGAGGTTTCTTTAAATGGGAACTGTAATGATCTGAGCACTGCCAGGGAGTCCAGCTTCCAGTCCTTCCTCTCTCTGCAAACCCGACCTCTTCCAGGAGACAGCTCTGATCGCAAAGATAAGGCTCCTTTCTAAGAAGCCATCCCCTGCCCCCTGGGGTCTCCTTTGTGAAGTGTGCTGAAATGAAGAGCAGAAGGATGGATCCTTTGGTCCAAAGTGATAGCGAGAAAGAAAGGAAGCATGACCTGAGTTCCCCTAATTATGGCTCTAAGCACAGAGATCCAAGGCCTGGGGCCTGGTCTTTGCCCCCACGCCTTTTCTTTTCCTTGATGTGAAACAATCCCCTAAGTGTGATAGCTGGTCTGTGGGTATCCTAACAATGATGTGTGCAGCCTGGAAAGATTGTCTGCTGCTCTGCATCAGAACTCTCCTTGTTTTGTGATTGAATTTCACACATAATCTTTCCATCCTCTCTTAAGTCTCAGAAATTTCAGGCTTCTTAACCAAAAAGTCAAGCTAATATTTAAGGTCTCTGATTGATTGTTTACTAATGTAATTAAAAAGTGAATAGTGGATAACATAGTGTAGGAAACTGTCACCTTTTAAGATTGTCTTTACTTTAAAGATTGATAGCAAATACCACATTTGAAAAGTAGTAGCAAGCCTTAAGGCTTGCTGGGAAAAGCCAGCCCTGGTTGTGAGATGTGCCCAGACATGATAGAATTTAGTATCTCATCTCCTTTAAAAGAATTTGCCTGTTTCCTAGTGAAGAAAGATCATCAATTGTCTGTTTATTCCTGCATCTGCTTTAACTGTTAACTGAGATGATGTGCAAGCAATGATTAATTATTTGCATTTGTTTCAATTTTAAGGTTTCTTCAAGTGACAGCGAGAAAGAGGGACTTTGTGAGCTGGTCTTCTGCCATGGGTTGTCATTCATGTGGTTGACAACTCCATTTCTTTAGAAGGCCATATAATAATGTATTTCCAAATAAAAAGTCAGTTAAGGGGACATGCATCACTTTGAGAGCTTGTTCAAAGTCAGTGTCAGGCGTGTAATTCAAAAGCACTTTAAAGTAGGGCTCCTGAGAGAAGAATTAACAGGAGTGAAGCACAGAGAGTACTCCCTGTGTCCTTTCCAACCTAACTCTTCCTAGTGGGAGGGACATGGCTTTTTGTCTCCATCCCAAAGACTCCAGGATCAGTGTTACTGGCTGTGTCAGAGCACCGCTGCCTGTTGGCATCGATGTGGGTTCAGCCAGCTGGTGATGCCCTTCCTTCTGCACCACCATTTGTTGGACAGAAAGGGATAGCACTGATATTACTCATGGTATTTTCACACTTGAAGTGACTCTGTTAGCATGACATAAGTGTGAGGAAAGCACTGGGTCCAGAGTGTGCCTGCCAGCTGGTATCCCACAGTCCTGTGGTAAGAAAAGGCAGCAGACATGGTGATGTGGCCCCGTGGTGTGTAGTGTGGATTTGACAGCAGCAGATGTTGCAGCCCTGAATGACTCATACACCTCTGCTTTAGGGCCTGGCCTCATTCTTCACAGTTGCCTCACTCTCTCGCTGCCACCCCTACAGCCGCCATTCAAAGGTGAAGTTTTAGGATCCTACTGGTGTTTTCCTATGGCCGTGGGACCCCACTCACTAGCCCAGCATCTAGCCACAGTCACATGACTGTTTGGAGGGGTTCTCAAGACTACTGGCAAGCAGAGGACTTTTACCTTTTCTGAATAATAAAACTGGGTGAAACTAGCACAGGTTAGTTAATTGCTCGTAAGGCTGATTGAGGATGGGTTTATCAGTTCTTGTCTCAGTCTTTAAATTAGTCTTGCCCTTTTTCCCATGGCATTGCTTTGGACCTTTGTAAAGATGTTTTTTCTCTTATCTTTCTGTTTCTGTGCAACATGCCTGCTGTCCTAGGTTTCAATCTTGGTGGATCCTTCCACTGTTTTGTGACCAATGTGTATTTTGGTCTTGCCATGATCTTATCTAACATCTCCATCAATGCATAGGAGCCAATGGGAGGTTTAACTCCAAATTCTCTCGATCATATTAGGAACAGGAATATCTTAGACCCATTTGTGCCTTAAGTGGAATATTGTTTTCTGAAATTCTTGTCACTTTGGGTCCAGGCTCGTACTGCATGTCAGTGTTTCTGGGCAGAAGACTTCACAGTTGCTATATGATATCCCCAAACAAAAAGTGTCTGACAACTGCAGACAAGAGGATCAAAGTGCTGTCAGTGAAACTACAGGTTGTTTGCACCTTTAGATAGCTGGTAAATGAAAATTGCTTTCCAATATCTCAGAGAGAAGTGTTAGAAACTATTAGCTAAAAGCCTTCTGCCTGGTAGCATTAATTTCCTATTCATTTCATTAAAGGAAGATTTTTGGAGAAACTTGTAAATTACAGCATGCTTCTAGCAGAATAATAGCTTCAGGAAAAACATGTAATAGCTCTCCTTAATCAAAATCAGGGCAAGTTGTTGCTTATCCAGCTGAAGAGCTGGGGATCACTAAAGCTTGATTTCACATTTCTCATTAAACAATCGTACATTTTTTGAACTGTTTTAAGAGAAACATGGGTCTATTTCAGTAAAATATGTGCCTGTTTGGTTATTTGTTTTTTCTGAACATGTTTATCCTACTGTTTCTCTTTTTATTCCTATACCAATCTCCCTGTGTCCATGTTCTTCCTTGACTGTGATGTGTCAGCCTAAAAGAAGCAACCCCAAACTGTTGGATGAAACAGAATTCTGTCCCTGTGGGATAATGTAGCAGATATTATCATTAGATAAAAGCTGATGATTAGCTTTCCTGCTGGAGCTGAATGATCCTTGTCTCAGTCACGTAATAGATCAGGTGGGAGTTTCTGCAGGTGCTTGCGCTGTGATGCTCAAGATCAGCTCACACTGTCTCTACACATGTGGATAATTAACACAAGATGGAAGAAGATCCACAATTAAACCACTGATTCTAGTGGGGCTTTTCAGAGAGAGGGGGATGCAAGCTGGCTGGAAGTAGCTAGGACTGCAATCTTCAAAGAAGTTTAGTTATCAAGTCTAGATGCTCATGGGTGTTTAGAAAACAGAGTTCCTTTAAATTAATATGCCAAAATTTCCTGAGTTTTTTTTCCTGGGGTACCATTTTCCTGCTTAGTTTGCCCTGTGTCTGCCTTTAATTGGGTGTTAGACAGTTTGTTCTGTGGAGTTGTGAATCCTCTTGCATTATCCTCTTTAACAGTTTTATTCTGTGTTCCTCCAGCCTGTAGGTTTAATTAAGCCTCAGAACCTGTTTACCACAAAAGGTTATATTTTCATTATAGATAATTAAAGCAAAGAGAATTTAAATAAAATAGAATAAATAAATTTTTGGAATAGCACAACAATTTAGTAGCTCTAATGCCTTGCTTATTGCTTGTGTACTTGTGAGGAGTGGCAGCATACTATGGCACGTCTTAGTACTTCCCAAAATCTAGGTCCTCATGCTCTATCCTAAAAGACCAAGACAGTAAAGCTGGGGACTATTCGATTTTTAGGGTATGTATGTACTGTTATGGATTTCTCAGAAGTGCAGGTGATTTGCATTGGTAAATCAGTGGTGTGATAGTTGGGTGGAGGCAGCAAGAGCTCTGTGGACATGGGACCCAGTGGTGTGCCTTGTGGACTGTCCTGACTGCTGCCTTTTCCCTTAAAGAATCCATCAGCATTTCCAGCCTGTCTGTGTAGACTCCCCTGCAAAAGGACAGACTAAGAGCCCCCTCTGTTTGGACAAAATGAAAGCTGAAAAGCCTATTCAGACTGACTTGTACCTTTGAGTTGGCTTCCTTGCTCTGTGCAAGAAATGTATTTACAGATCGCAGTGTGGCAGGGAGTCAGAGCAGAGAGCTGAGGCTTCTTCATGCTGTGGAGAGGGCAGGAAATGTGTGATTAGTGCCGCAACAAAATTGCACTTTTCAGTGCAAATGGCTGACTTTACCAATAGTGCTGATGCACATGGCGAGGAGCAGAACGAAGAAATAATTGAGGAAACCATGAGGAGCAATAATGTTCCCCAGAAATAGCTTGCTTTTTATTTTTTTCTTAGATATATGAAATGTTGCATGCAGTGCTCTTGCCTATATTGCATTCTCCATCTGGCTGGTTACTGAAAGCTCAGATTCTCCTGGGTTTTTCTGAGTTATTTACTTTAATATTCTGCCTTTTATAGAAAAGATTATCTTACTAACTGGATTTTCCATACTGGACAGATTTTTATGGTTTAATCCTGTTTTTGATACCTAATTCTATTTTTTCCCTTGTATTTAATATCATTTCTCCTGACACACATACATAAACACATGCAGAATTTCATGTCATATTTTTTCTGTAGTAGTGTCTCATGCAGAGATTCTTTTTTACCACACTTGATTGAGAAATAGCTCTTAGGGGATTCAGAGAATTGTTCCATACCTCCAGTTTAGGAACCGAGAAATCCTTATGCGCCTGGTTCCCTTTAAATGGAGACTACAGCCAAAGCCCAATTAATACAGAGGGAATCCTTTCACTGACTTCAGTTATCTCTTGGTCAGGCTGTCTGTCTTTTATGCTTCATTATCCTTATCACTGAGCATATCATAATACATATATTTATCCTACTACATGCCTGCAAGAGATAGTCCTTCCACTTTATTGATGGGGATTTGAAGTACAGCAAGATGAAGTGCTTGATCTGGTAAGAGACTGAATCCAGCTATTGAAGCCCCGATTTAGATGAATTTCAGTGTATTGTCACCAAAAGGCCCTTTCAAGTGGCTGTAGGTGCTGGTGGAATGCACGTATGCTTTATGCAGATGATGTGGTTCATGTGAAGTACTGTGGAGAGAGTTCTGGGAGCACAGCTTGGGATCCGTGACTATCTATCCTTCTGCCATGATGGCCTTAAGTGAGAAGAGCAAATCTACTTTCTCTCTGTCCTGGGTACACACTCACATTGGGCTCTGTGCAGTGAGAGTAAAACCTACCCTGCACAGAATATTGTTTGGTGGCTGTAGGACTCTACTGACAGAGTGTGGACTGGAGTTATCTGGAACTGAGCCTGGACAGTGAATTGTCAGCTATATATTGCTCTACTTTGTTCCTGTGAGATTTATTGCAAGTCACTGGCTCTTCACAAGAGGGTTCAGGGTTGGAAAGCTCTAATCTGGCAATTGTGAGGTAGGGTTGGTTTTTTTTCTTTTAGCTGGAAGGTAATTAATTGGTCTCCATAAAGGTTGGTGACAGTATGCCTTGGGTTGCACTGGAGGATATGCTTAGGATGGGAGGAAGAACATCTTTCTAACCAAAGCCAGCGCAAAACAGCTGGAGTTTTGTTGGCCTTAGGACCATGCCAGGGGCTCTTCCTGTTATTCCTCTCTCCCACCCATTATGCTTACTTGAGCAGCACTGCATTATTCAGTGAAATATGGGTCTCTTCTGGTTTACCTATTTAATTTTATGCAAGAATTTTTTTTGTTGTTGTTTTTTGCTTTATAAGACAACTGTGTAAAGGTCCCATAGTGCCTTAAGCAAATAACTGTGAGATTTAAAGCAGAAAGCTTACGACTGTGTTTAGGCTTCCCATTAGACTGAAAGAGGCTTAGATTTCCACTGATTGACCACTGAACTCTCCCTTCCCCCTCCCCCCGCACCAACTCCACTTCTCTGGCCCAGATCAATGTCAGTAGTTAAATGGATCGGTTATTTGAAAGCTGTCTGTTGACCTTTCCTTCATGATTGATTGCATGAAAAGTGCACAGGAGTGTGGCTTCCAGCTAGGCAAGTAGTCACTGCTGACGGCTCTCTTTCACCACTCCCCATAGCCCACTAGGATTTCCCACAGAGGAATAAGCTGTCTGTGAAGATGCCAGACCAGAGAGTGCTCTCAAGTAACCATAATGAAGCTGAAAGCCAGCTCTAGTCTTCCTCAATGGCCGTGAGGAATTATTTATGAAGAGAAGACCAGGGCTGAGTGGTTTACTGGTCTTCAAAACACTTCCTGACCGGAGGTCTGGAATTGGAGAACCACAAGAGCCCTGGGTGACAGTTACCTATGGGTGTTGGCAGGTGTCCTACCAAAACGGAGGGAAGAGGACAAAAGCAGGGCCATCTGACTCTCTCTGGTGCACACACCAGCACACGCTTGCCATCTCACTTGCTCATCATCTCGCACACGTGCTGTCCTAGCCCGGAGAAATAATTAACTTTTCTATCTTTCAATATGTATTTGAAACACAAAAACAGCCTGCAGGAGCAGATGCATTGAATTAGTCTTTGTGCAACTCTTCTTTCGTATGCTTTCCCATTCTAAAACCAATGTTGTCAGAGCTTTAATTTGGTTTAAATCTCCTGTAACCAATTCCATGCTAACAGGTTTTGATTTCTGGCATATGGAACATTTTAGTTACTCCCGATTGTTAGCATTATGAATAATGAACCCACCTTTTAACTCTTAAAATAAAGTTTGACAGTGCAGTAAGTGACATTCTGTTTGCACAGAAGCAGAGAATACAAATTACCCTAAATCAGGTAATGGGAAGCTGATGTATGATGATTATGTTGTTTCATCACCCAGTTTTCAGTAGGTTGTGCAGGATTGGTAATTCAGTGCATGATCTCCCTTTTAAATCACTTCCTTAATAAACATGTAACAACACTAGCCTGGTGTAGGGCACAGCGTGACTCTATGCTTAATCTATACTTTACAAACCAGCAGCACACCATGAGTAATGAAAAGGTTTATAATGTCAGCACTTGATTCTGACTATCAGGGAATTGCTGTCTGTAGAGTGCAGGGCTACATGGACAGCTGGGGAGGAGGATGGAGCAGGTTGAGAATTGGGGTTTCTGCTGATAAGTATCATGTACTGTTGCCCAGGCTGTGTGAAGGTTGTTGTAACCTAGGTTAATGGTGGATGCCAGGCAGTTTGGCAATTGGGACAATGGGTGGGGGCTTTGGATGGCAGCAGTTTGCCACCAGCTACCTTCTGTCTTCCATGTCAGTGCTCTTTAGGTCTGGCACTGCAGGGTGATCCTGCTAAAGGGTCAGCCTTAACCCTTCACAAACAGTGAGAAAAGGGTTTGTGGAGGAGCTCTGAAAGGCATGAACTGGGAGGGAGGACATAGTGAGTCCACTGGAGGCTGAATAGCGCTTGGGAGCCTTTGAGAATTCTTTTTTTTTGGTGCAAGGTAATTTAAAATTATTCCTCGTACTGGAGGGGAGAGGGCCAGAATGAAAAAATGGACAGAAGAAAAACAAAATAATTAAAAAAAAAAAAAAAAAGATTGACAGTCACCTTGCTTGCAAACCCACTTTGAACCTACTGCATGCCCAGTCTGCACAGCTGCATGTTTCCTTGCCCTGCTGACTCACCTGTAATAACTCCATGCATAACACTTATTTTACTTAGGGTGGCTTGGTGGGATGTTAGGGGCGTTAGACAAAGCAAATCCATGATATTTAAGAAATATTTCTGTGGTTAAAATTAGCAGGGGAGTTGGTGTGTGTTAGAAAGGAGAATGGCATTTACTGGACTCACTTATTCCGGTAAAGATGGAGTGATCCAGCAGAAAGTTATAGTTAGGCCTTGAGGAAGTGGACAACACAGTGGGTGCTATGAACACTGAGAGGCTGGACTCAGGTAACACGTGTTGCAGAAATGGCTCTGGGAGTGAACCTCCCTCTTTACAACAAATCTTCAGGTTTTGCTCTCTTTCTTATATTGTTTTTAAAGGACTTTTCTGGACTTAAAAATGAAAATAATAGGTACGTTCTTCTGCTGTAAAGATGGGATGAGAACCTTTAATAGGGCTAGAAACTACAGACCTATTAAAGATGACATTTACAATTACAAAGCTCTTGTTCAGGAGTAGCCAGCACCCATTGATTTGGGCCCTTGGGCATAATAGAGTTGAGTCTCCAGTCTGTCAGATTCGTGCTCACTCTTCTCTTCCTCCCTTCTCTGAGGATCTTTTCATTGCCAAAACTGAGAACAATGACAAAGCTGAGAACAGTAATGACTCTTTGCAACAAGTGCTGGGGCAAATTCTTATCCCAAGCCCGGTGTCCTTGCGTGGTCCTTCAGACCCAGTGCTAAAGGGAGTCCTTGTGTCTCCCACTGATCTCCCCAGGGACAACTTCTGAGTGCACATTTCCAGCTCGGGGAAGCAATTACCTGGGGTCAGGGCAGTGCTTTGTTAGTCGGGAATTACTCCTGAGCAGAGGATTCAATTCCTGGGTCTCGCCATGTGTCCGATAACAGCACCTTACCTTTCAATTAAAGTAGGGTTGATGAAGATGTGTTTTGATAGCTGAGCAGAAATGAAGGGGATGCAAAGTTTCCCCTGCTCATTCCTTCTTTCCATACAACACAGCTTTTTTTAGCTCTCCTTCACCCTGGCCCTGGGTGTCTGACTGTTCCCAATGTCATGGTGCTCTGCACCCACATTTCCACAGGGAGTCCATCCATCCTTTTGCTGGCATCCTGACACAGCTACCTGACTTCTGATAGACTGGGAAGTGAAATGCTTTCCCTGACAGTGCAAGGATGACTGCAGATTTTGCAAACAACCCTTTCATTGCTCATAGAAATCTGGACTTCAGATTTCAGCAGTTTTATTTCCCAAAAGGGCCTTTCCCTGTAGATAGGCAGAGAGCAGTAAGTTGATGGAAGACACACAAGAGATATTTAACTCCCTGCCAGCATACTATAATGGTCTGCACCAATGTGCTACCTTGAGAAAAAAAAAAGGGGGGGGGGAATACCAGGCAATCCGGTTTGTTTTCATTTAGAGGGAGAAATTGAGACATTTTGAGAGATTAAGTGATATGCCTAAGGCTGGGCAGGGGGTCTGACCAGAGCTCAGGCCTGAATTTACTGTTGCCAGGTCATGTAACTCGAGCTCAAGACTTTTTCTAACCTTTGAATAAAGCATCTTTAAAGCCAAACAGTAACAGTTTTTTCTGGCATGGCTTCTTTCACATCATTCTAGCAAACCAAAGGATGTTAGAAAGTGTAAGAACAGACCTGGGTCACAATATCCTGCCTTTTCCTGAAGTCTCATGGTGATTTTTGGGAACATAATTTCTATTTTATCATGGTTAAAAAGCAGCACCTGCATTTGCAAATGCCAAATCTAATGTTTCAAAGAAAGCTCAAGATGAAATGAAAAGGAGAGCAGAAGGGTAGGTAGCTGTCATTAGCCTTAAGATTGTTTATGAAAACCCGAGATGACCTACAGCCTTAAATGACATTGATTGGCGTACTTTAACTTTGTACTAATGGACTAATGACTTGCAAAGCTCTGAACATTCAAGGAGGAAGAAAAAAACCCTGGCATCTGTGAAAGATGTTGATTACAATCTGTGGTATTCAGCTGACTTTTCCAATAAGTGTTAAATATGCAGGGCACTGCAAAGAATTGTAGTTGTTGCTGTTTAAAAGAAAAAAAAAATCATTTCTCAAATAACAAAGTCTTTCGTTTTTAGTGCCAGGAATGCCACACTGAAGGTGAATAGTTTCAACTGTAGCCTCTCAATTAGAGGCAAACCTCACTGCAATTCAGCAGCACACAGTGTCTGAGCAATCCCTCTAAATCTTGAGTCTTAAGGGAGGAGTACTGAGGGAACAAAGCAAAACTAAAAAATTATAATTTAAGAAAAAGAGTAGAAACCCCTTCCTCCTCCTGCAGAATGCAAGTCGGCTACCTTTGATTCTTGTTTTCCTCCCTTAACTCAGTTGGATGCTTGAGATAAAAGGGAGGGATAGGATTTGCCTTAAATTTCCAGTGTAGTGGTTACTGTTTCTTCTTCTGCTCCTTTTATTATCCTGAGTAAAATGTGCCACCACAACAATCCTTTTGAGACATGAAATACTGCTGAAAGGTCACTGTTTAGAGCACAGCCAGTATAGCACGAGACACTGCTAATCTATCAGTTCTGTGATGAATATGTTGACAAGGAGCTGAATTTTAATAATTAATCATGATAAAACTAAGGCAAGTTAATAATTTAGTCTGATAATGGAGAGTGGTGTGACTCCTTGAGTAGGCAGTTTCTGTTAAGTTTCACCTCTGTTAATTTTAACCAAGAGGAGCACTGTCACTTTTAATTATGAACAAGAAGCTCTTGGAGCTGTACAGATGTCACAGAGGAGGTCAGCTCCAGAACATGTTAACAGCTCTGAGAGAATTTGGGGAGCACATACAAACCACTCTACGTGGTTAGTTCCTCAAGCTGTACGTTTGCTTTCCCATAACTGTGTGTTAATGACGAACAAGTAAGTGAGACGGTAAAAAGTGAATAGATATAAAGTAGATATTTGTCATCCCAAATATGTCAATCATGAATGATCAGTGTGAAGCCCTGAGCTTACTGCCAATGGTGGCAAAACTGTTATCATCCCTGATGGAACCATTTATATGCATCTTTTCACCAAAATGTTCTCATGACCTGTCCATCATTGCAATGTCCTCCTCTGAAAACATTCTGGGTTCCTAAAGATGTGAGATGTAGGTACTTACATTTTTGTTTGCCTCTCCAAAAACTTTGCACTTTTTTATTTAAATAGCCCATGTCAACAGAAAGAGGGTAAGGAACAGCATGAGATATTTCTCCAAGCTCTGCAAAAATCAGTAGCAGGGTTTGAGAGGACATAATGATATTCTGGTGGAGGGAAGGATGCGTGTGGGAAGGGAAGGGAAGGGTTCATGCACCCTGACCTTGCAGCCCTACTCCCTGCTGCCCCAGCAGCCACAGTGGGAAGACTCTGGTGCTGCTAGTGGTGGAAGCCCACTAGAACCAGGGAAGGAGGGAGATCTAGGGTACGTAAGGCAGGAATTCAAGCCTTCAGCAAGCTTCAGGAATTCTGCTGTTGAGGGAATATCCCAACTGGTAAATACATCTTGCTTTCTTAAGGCTGAATGTGCTGGTTTGGGACACTACAGCGTGTGCTCCATGTAAGATTGCCAGCGTGGCATTAGATGCTGAAGTGCCTGAGCATTAAGTTGTGTTTCCTGCTGCTTATGGTAGGAAATTCTTGGAATGCTGGGACTACTGAGGTACCTATTCAGTTATCAGAAGCATTTGGCAGGTTTCTAAGGGCAGCCACTGTAGCTGAAATGTTATTTTAATAATTTTACAAAGCTCTTTGATAAACAGACGTTGACATTTCTAAGGAACCCTGTTCTCTTCACCCTTATGGCAGTCAGAGTTGGCTAGTGAGGAGGAAACACCTCACATAGCATGGCTCAGGTTACACAAATCAGATGATTTAACAGACTTTTGAATGTTCACCGTTTAAAAAGCTGCTTTTGTTCCAGGCTTGGCTGAGTTTCCAGAGGGCTGCCTTTCTCCTCTTAACTGTCTTGTTTGCAAAAGTTGGCTGTTCATGTTAAAGACGCACTGGCGTGGTTTTGAAAAGAAGAAATAATATAGCAGGGCACTAAGTAGTTAAAGTATATGGTGTGTAATATTCAGAGTTACTTTACTTGGCCTCAGCACTGTATCAATGGCAAAAAAATTAACACCAAAAAAATGCATGCAAAGAACGTTTGCTTCTGAGAAGAGCTCCGAGCAGTACCCGCTTGCCACTCTTACATCTCCGAGTGTGTGATCTTGTCTCTGTTAGTTGTTTGTTTTGGCCTGACTCCAAGGGATTCGTACTACGGGCTGTTTTGTCACTACAGTTGACATAACTCACAGTTTTTCTCTTTGGTTTTTCGCTAGAGAGAATCGTATTTGTTGTACTGCACAGAATAACTCCATCTCACCGTAGTTTCATGGCATGTTGTGTTGATGTGTGATGAAGGCACATCCTGTCACGATTTTATGTCATTATATGACAAGATACCTTCCCCATAAATTAACACATTTTGGATAAGTTGCAGCATTAGGTCAAGTTAGTCCATTGCAAAGTTTCAGAGTCCAGGAGACACAAACTAGTTCAGAACAGTAACAAAGCTTTAGACTAACTTTGTGGGATGTGATATACTCCTCATAAAATCAAGATTGTCCCATGAGCTTCTTTGTAGACTATCTTTGCATCATATCTCAGCCTAAGACTGTAATTAAAAATGTTGCTGAACTGTCTAGCAAGCACGGGTGATGAAGTACTTGTGACTTAGGCCTCCTTTCCTCAAAAAGCAAAATTCACATATATCTGCACACGTATCAGTCTCATTTCCAGTTTGCTTGAATGAAAGGGGTCCCCAAATGTCTGTATTTCTTACTCCCTAAATCCATTACATGGCAGAGTGGTGTACTGCAGCAAACGTATGGATATTTGAAAGAATGGCAGCATCCAGTGCACCATGGGAATCCCTGATCCGTAAATTGTTACATTTGTGTGTAGCAGCCCTGCTGCATAAAGCATGGCACTTAAGGTGTGGACAGAGAATATTACCTGGCAGGAAGAACAGAGATATGCCTGTTTTATAGTAAATCAGAATGAATTGCCCATGTCCTCAATAAAATGTGCCAACACCTCTGAAGTTGTAGCTGAACTGTTTGCAATTATAGACAAATGTCTGTGCAAGGGCCAGATCTGCTTCAGATGCCCTGAGAAGCCCAGTTACTTAGCACCAGACGTGAGAGCTATATCCATATCTCAGGGGTCACCAAATTCGTCCCTTTATGTTAATGCTATCACCTACTGCCTTGAGGTAATTGCATATGTCATTACTTGATTACTATAGAATTTTTATTATAATTCCCTCATCTCTAAATTCCAGGTCAAATTAAACTGCATATCAGATACCTTTTTATCTGTTATATCCATAGAAAGAAATAGTGGCATCACATTTTTATGTGTGATGATCTGTGTCAGCAGTCATCAGCTTTCCTGCTGTAGGCTGGAGAAAGGATAATATTGCTTTCTCTCTTAAAAACTCATGCTTTTGAGTTGATTTCACATATATACATGCAGAAGGTTTTTGAGAATCTTACCTTTTTAAAATGTTGAGTATTTTTTGTAGATGGCAGAAATTAGCTGAAAGTATAAAATTACCAATTCTCGTCCCCTGCAAGTTTTTCTTCTTGCCAGTCATTTATCACTCGACAGCATGCAAAACTCTGGGGCTTTTTGTTTTTTGTTTTTTTTTAATCTGGCTTTGTTCTTACTACATAACAACAATAGCTACTTACATCTTCAGTGTAATCCATGGACAAGAAGACACATCCAGTCTGTCTTGTTCATGATTTATTGTAAAAATTAGGTGTTGTTTTCAGGCCAGCAGAAAGTCCTTTCACCTTAACTCTTCATATCTAGTAAATAACTTTTTTCAAGTCATTCAGCTAGTAGATGTTAATATTGCTGCTTGCATTTTGGCTTCCATTACATTTTAAACAATGGACATCACATTTATTCCTTCCCTAAACAAATGGTGCAATGAAGTAACCTGTCCTACGTGACTTAAATAAAAGTAATGACAAGGGAGTTTAGCATTTAGGAGCTGACAAGCTTGCTTTAGAATTGAGATGAATCACAGCCACTGGGTTTATATGATAACAGTACTTCTTCTCTGCCTGCTGCACTGATCTGCAGCTCAGAGGTGATGCTTGGGGCGACCTCATCCCTTGGGTGCCCTGTGACTCATTCACATCTTCCTCTATCTAAGGTGGAAGCCTTCCATTATCCGCCTGTGAAATGAATGTTGAGAGAAAACCGGAAAGGGCCCGATCTCGCAAAGTGCTAAGCAGACCCCGAAGCCTTACATTCCCTCAGCTCCCCAGCGATTAAGATGCTCAAGTTTGTTCATTCTGAATTAGGCATGACAGCAGTGGAGAATGTCAAGTGCTCATTTCTGGTTTACTTTTTTCTGTCCACTAGTTGATCCCTCATTTTTGTTTGGTTGCAGCTGCAAGGCTGATGCACTGTATCAGTAAAAACTAAAACCTGTTATATGAATCACCTAAAGAAAATATCAGTAAATTTCTTATGGGATTTTATCTGTTTTAAATTACTTCCATATGACTGAAGTTATGTGCTGAGCTAAGAAAAGAAAGCAAGTTGACAGTGCCTCTGGCCATTTTAAGATATCTTGTGGGGAGTTTAATGCTTCTTTTGCAATCTTTGGGAGACTTCTGCTTGGACTGATCATAAGAGAACAGTGAAGTAATGACCCTGTAACCAGCAATGCAAAGAAGTCAGGGTTTTCTTCCTGTGGGCTCAGAACTATTGTGGTGTAAGTGCCTTTATCTCACTGGTGGTCACAGGTTACTTCTGAAATAAATCACACTTCATGTACGCTAAAGATGTGCTCCCAGCATTTTCATTTTAAGAGAGGTAAATATTCTTGGGGTTTTGTTTGCCTGTATTTTACAAAGGTTTTTTAGTTTTAATTTTTTAAAAAGTGTCAGGGCAGGAAGTGTTTCCATATGCTGCAACATGGAAGTGAAAAGTAAAACTTGCTACTGCTGAATTACTATCATTTGCTGTTTATACTAGAATACTCAGCATGCTGTGGGATCTACCCAGAGATGCCAGGATGGCATGATTCCTTCACTGCAGAGCTCCCCAAATCAGTATAGGCACAGAGAAGACAGGCCAGAGCAGATAAAGAGTGTGAAAGGGAAAGCCAACTCTGCTTGCTGTAATATGGCACAATTGTTTCTTAAGGGTATTTCATGGGTAATGAAGCTAAACAGCTTAGTTTCATTATCCAAGCTGAGATAAATGCATGGGGAATACATTTCAATACATCATCTAAGCCTCCATGTGATTTAAGTCTCCAGTCAAGTCACGGTTTGTTCAACACAACACCACATTTGTAGGAGTTGGACTTTCAGACACAATTAAAACTTCAGTTCCCAAAGGTATGTGAAATCGAAATTTTTGTAAAGGATTTAGGGATTGCACAAATAAAGATGTTTCCCTGACTAATTAGTTTGGGATCACTGTATGTCCCATCCCACATGCTGTACAGGGCTTGGGCAGTCTCGCTGTGCTCAGAGCTCTGACAGGAGAGGAAGAAGCAAACTGGAGGGTTGCTGTAGCTGCTGGGCTGGCATCACTGGGCAGTTGGCTTCTGGATCTTCATCTTGGTAAAAGGGTAAAACCAAGAATCTTTTCTCTCTTGTTGCTTGGAGAAAGGCCCTGTCCCTCTAAGGGTGTCTTGAATGTGTGTCTTCGGGAATTTTGACTTAACAGCATATGCAGTGTAAACCAGATTGCTTTAAATTTTCTTTTAGCTACAGTCATCCTAGAAAAATTTAAAAAAAACAGGTAAGAAGTCTAGGATGACATGAAGATGGTAGAGCCCTTGGCTGGTCTCTGCCTGCCTCTTTCCAGCAGAGTTCTTGTCAAGGGCTTATTAGCCTGTGGTGTTTGTCTCGGTGATGCCCCTTTACATGTCTTATTCTCTTCAACCGCAATTACTCACTCCAGAGTATCATTTCTGTTTCCTCCTGTGCAGTGCGTGCACTGAGGGAACAGGCAAGGTTCAGGAAATCAAACTCGCAGTCACTGAGGAAACACTCACAGATATCCATGAAAGCAAGATTCAGCTTCACTTGCTTGATAAATTGTGATCCAGAAGGTAGAACTTTCTGGTTTGAGTTCTTTGGTAACCCCACAATAATTGCTGCTCCTTGCTAAGCCCTGTGCTGTTCTTCAAGCAGTGGGTGGAAAGCAGACGTGTGTAAGAAGTACAGGAGCCACCAGAAGGCTGCCTCATCTGCCTGGCTCATTTGCTCACATGCCCTCCTATGATCTCAAAAATCTGCTGCGACTCTGCACTCTGAGGAAAAGCTCTAATATGCAAAACAAACATGATGCTGGCGATGCAACATTAAGCGACTGATGATGTTAAGAAATGTACTAATACTCATGTTTGAGGCCGTCTGGTCTGGTTAAACCCTCCCGAGCCTCTTTAATAGATGAATACTATGTATTACACAATGAAGTGCTTTAGGATAAAAGTCTTCCTCTTATTGTTGCTACATTCACTGAAATTAATATTTCCTGATTTACATTCCCCCTGCCTCTCTTGTCTTCATATGTATGCATTTATGTGCTCCATGTATATAGATTGGAAAGATAATTTTTTATATCTTCTCTCTTGGGAAAATTATTTTCCCTGAAGATATCTGGCTTTCCCTAATGTGGGCTAGTGGCAGTGACTTAATGAATTTTAGCTTCTTTCCATAAGAACTTTCACCAGAAATACTTCAGTAATAGGATAGTACTGAATATAAGTGGAATATAAATGTTGCACAGTTGAAGGGGCAGAATTACAAATGTCAGATATTCCAAACTGTTTTGGGATGACTGGATTCATTTGAAACAGAACTTCATTGCAGAGAAACAGCCTGGGGGTGGATTGATCTTGTTTGCCTACTGCTATGTTTCTTCCATAGTTGTTTGTGCAGAAATTTGCCCATGCAGGATTGTATGCAGTGGGAAGGTTGGTTTGTTTTAGAGCATTTGACTGACTTTCTTTAGAGTATCTGGTTTGTCAAAAAGAAGAAAGGAAGAAACAAAATGAAAAACAAACAAACAAAAAAAAAAAGAAAAAAAGAAAGTGTTGCACTGTTCCTTAAACTTTAAAAAGGAAACCCAGGATTCTTTTAAGCCTTAAAATGTTTCTATGCCTCCATCTTCCTGCAGCGTCCCAGTGCAATTGTTGCATCACCTGAAAGAAATACTAGGTATTTTTAAGTCCTAAATTGTAGAGGTATCCAAAGGACCCAGTGTAAGAGGTAACATCCATACTGGCAGGCTGTGGTGCTGTTTCTCTGTCAGGTTTGTTATTTCCCACATTCTGCTGTAAGAATGTCAAAATGGTGCTGCCACACAGGTTCCAGCATCAAAGAGTACTTCCCTCACCCACACACCCTGCTGGGGGCCTTGGGGTAAAAGGGAAGAGAATATGAGTTTCCCTGTGACAGCATTATTCATAATGATTTATTCTTTCCATTACTGTGGTTCTTAGAGGCCACATGTAAAGATCGGGGCTTAATTGCACTTGCAGTCATGAAGTAGAAAAAACCAAGCATCACCCTGAAGACACTTCTTAATAAAAACCCCTTGCTTGTTGCAAGTCAGACAGGTGTGTGAGGTGGAAACAGGGGAGAGAAAGTACAAGAGAGAACAGAGAAGCAAGTTTGCTGCATAGTAAAATGTGTACAGAAACTAAAGGAAAGTGTGCTTTGCTTGAGTGTCAGGCACTGAAATAAATCTCATCAGTCTCTGAAGAAGTGTCAAGGCTGAGGCAGAGCGGCTGGACCTGATGCTTGCTGAGAGAATTAACAAGCCTGGAAATAAACCCCTGGGTAATAATGGCTCTGAAGAGTTACATTTGCTTTGGAATTTACTTTTATAAAAGCATGAAATTTTATGTGTAAACAAGATCTATAACCACCTGTACAGAAGTAAAGATTTTTAGTACCTCTGAGAATGAAGGACTGTGTTCTGTATGCTCCAGCAGGACAGAACTTGTATTAGAGCTGTAGGATGAGAGCTCAGTGAGTAATTCAATATTGGTTATTTCATAAGCTTTGTCTTTGGTGAACATAAAATATGATTTTCTTGAATCAATTTATTATATGACCTTTATTTCCTTTTCTTTTTTCCTGCCAATATGTTTCTGCCACACTTACTCTTAGCATTTCCTGGGTCACCCAGATGGCAAACCAGTGGATGTAGCTGGGATGAGGGAGCATTCCCAGCCTGGGTCAGGGAGGGGCCAGCCCTTTGCATTGTCTCAGGAGAGCTTGCCCTCACCACCTTGCTCTGTCCTTCTCTTGTGTGAGGACCCACAGAACCGAGTCCCTCCTCAGCAGCTGACAACATTGCAGCTGCTTGCAGAGTCCCTGTAGCCGGCCACTGGGCTCCAGTTGCAGCAGAGCTGGGAGGTATAGGGACAAAAAAGGAAGGGTAAATTAGGGAAGGGCAAAAGATTTTTTTTTCTGAAGTCTTTCTTCTGTTTCTTTCTTCTGGGAACACTGGGGTCTGAGTTATGTTCAAGAGTAGCACAGATATAGCTGTTGCCTTCAGCAAGAACACGCTGAAAAGCAAACTTGCTGGAATTACACTTTCGGTTATTGCTCCCATGAAGCAACAGCCTTGTGAACCTGGTGATAAATCAGGGCCCAAAGCCCACAGCGATTATGAGGTGAAGTACAGAAAAAAACCTGCAAAGGAAAAAGCCAAGACAATGAAGGAGGCATTGATTTGATTTTGATAGCTGCTGAACAAAATGGGCTGACAAAAAACATTAATGCCCCTTTCAGACGCCTCTGTGGGAGGTCATCTGCCAAACAAGAGAGGAAATGGTGAGGGTGAGTTATGTGTTTGCGATAAGATTGATGACTTCTTATGCTAGATGGAGCCAGACTTGCTTGATAGGGGATGATCTGGCATCTCAGAGAGAGAGCTGGACTCTTGCTTTCTGGTGAGGAATCTTGAAGAAGAGAGAATGGAAGGGTGTTGCTTGGGGTGGGCTGGCAGCAGTTGGCTGCGGGAAGTGCCTGAGCTGTGCAGCTGCCCTGGGAGGCTTGCCCACCTGAAGATGGGCTGTTCTTGTGCCAGGCACAGCAGTGGAGCACAGCTAGCACCAATGTCCTGGGTGTGTGGAAGGTAGTTTTGGTACAAGTGCTTTGCATAACAATGTCATCTTGCTGGATTTTTGTTGTGGTATTTAGTGTTTGTGGTTTGGTTGCAAGATCAGTCTCTGTTCTCCTACACAGTGAAATTCAGAGATAATTGAGGTACTGCTGCTTGTGTTAAATAGCCCTAAGAATTGTGGGGTTGTGAGAAGCAAAGGAGCAGGATGTGGTAGGACAGTGTGGAGGAACCCTTCTCAGGGAGTAGTGCTTGTGGCAGGTTTACTTGTTAATCTTCCTCATTTTGGTTTTCCTTCACTCCTCCAGGATCAAAATATTCCTTTTTGGGTCTGTATGCATTTACAGACTTGTTTAAGACCGTAACTGAGCACATTCCTTCTCAAAATAGTTTCCACGTTGTCCATGATTCAAGACGTCATTTGTGTCATGGTTAATCTGTACAAATTTTTGCCAAATAAGTAAGATACTGTTTGGAGATAATGGGACCTTTCTGCACAAACTCAAGTTGTTTCAGTAAGGGAGAAAGAGCCACTGCAAATGGAACATTTTATTATTGATAATGGCTAGTGAAGATGGCTAAAGCAGGATGCTGGCTACAGAACTGGTTCTTTCTTCTGTTTTAATATCTCTGTGGCCGGCAACAAAAAACCCAACTAAGTTCTGCTGTAATCAACAGACACAAAGTTTAATTACAATGCAATAAAGATAGCTTAGCTAGTTTTCAAGTGGTACTTAGCTGATTGGATAGAGGAAGCCTGAAAGAATATTTTTCCCTTTCATTTTCATCATGTTCTTTCACTGTATATTTTCACATTATGAACCATAGAAAATTGTTTGCAGTCTGTCTTGTGTGAGTGACAGAATATCTAAAAACACTGTGGATTTTGATAGCAGCATAGTGTTGCCTTGTGGGCTAGAGACCCAAATTTCACAGATCCAGTACCCCTAATGGGAACTTTGTCATTACAACTCTCCTCTACTTTTAAATGCCCAATTTGCTCAATTTCATGTGAAAAAAGATAACCTACAGAAGGTTACTTGAAAAAAAATTTCTTTGACTCCAGATATCTGATGTAGAAGTCTGAAAATTACTAATAGAGGCAACTTAAATGAGATTGCTGAGTGTTTTCCTGGATATGCTACCAAATAGCCTAACTAATGACTTCTGTCTGACCAATGGACCATTCCTTGGCAGCAAAGTTGACTTACAGGATTTCTCTGTGATCCCCATCCTCCCTTTGATCCCTATTATCCATTTCAGCAGATTTTTCCATCTTGACTGTGCCCACATTAGTGTTTCGGGGTGGTGCAGTAACCTTCCTGACATGATCTGAGTTACAAAGCTTTAGAAGACATTAAGAGTTGATTTTTTTTTACCCATATCACTTCCCAAATGCAGTTTGTTGTAAAACATCAGAAATTGTCAGTGTATCCAGGCAAACAGTGATCTGTTTTCTGCATGCCCTGGTAATGGAGAAAACACTCTCTTAAGCTCTGAGTGCCACTGGTGCCTGCTCTAATCTCCCTCCTTTTGACAGTTATCTTTATCCTTTGCCCTGCTACCACTTGCTGGGTTATTATCTTTTCAGTTTTCATTGCCTTCCTTAAGCATCTGATAAGCAAGCAGCTTCTGCAAGTGTACACAATTGCTGGCTTCCAGGACTTTTATTTCTATTACTTGCATCAGGACAATTCTAATGAGGTATGAAATCATGCTGACCAGGAGATGTTTTCTAAGCAAATTCTGCTCCAAAATAAGCAGGCATCTGTGCCTGATGGAGCAGTGGAAGTTGCATGGCACAAGGAGGGCCTTGGAGAGCCATATGTTTGAAGGCTGGTGGTGACATTCCTGCTTTTCTTCCTTATATGGTTCATTACTACAGTTTGTTTGCTTTCTTAATTGCTCTCTCTGTTGCTGAGTCTCTGTGGGCTGTAATATATGTAAAACAATGTGTATGATTCAAGGAATATCAAGGGTTTGACTGTCTTGCTGCATATACCAGTATGTGGAATACTGTGAACTACAAATTAAAGGAATCTACTGTATTTTGAACTAAATCCTAAGTCAGTAGTAACTAAAATCCTTTGTTCTTACTACAATTTAATATTTCATAGCAGCAGATTTGCTCTATAGCAGTGTAGTGCCTAAGGCACTTGCACAGGAGTGCACGCACCATAGCGGTTCCAGCAGAAAGGAGCTTGCTTTGTCTGAGCAGGCAAAAAGTCTGGGGAAAAGGGAGTATTCTAATTCTTATTCCACAGAAGAGGCAGACTGAAAAATTAACAGACCTGCCCGTAATCTCCCAGGGTCTTCACAATGTGGTGGTGATTTAATCTCCTGATTGTGATTTTCATCACAAATTCTGAACTAATCGATAACATGTTTATTTGCCATCCCATAATTGCAGCAGTATTTTGTTGTTAAATACCCTGCAGTGCCATTAAAAACTAGGTTATTTAAGAATTGTAACTAACATGGGCACTTGAGGCATTTCGAAAGGAAATAGTGTGTGAGCTGTTCAATGTAAGTAACAATAAAGCAAAGTACTTGATTATCCAGTGGTACAAACCTGAAATCCTGCCTGAACCACTTTGGAGAAAGCCTGACAGTGTCATACCACCATGGCACATCCTCTTCACTACTCTGCAGGGCACTATAAAGTGGATGCAGAATGAAACAAAAGATTAAAAAGGAAAAATAGACCTGGGCTACCTTAATCTGAGGCCAAGAGCGAGAACATGCCCCCGTGTCCTCTGACTCCCTGAAACAGAGGCACAGCACAGAAGGGGAAATTCACAATGGCAAATTGCAGCTTTGAAACTCCAAATTCAGCATTAAATCAAATTGAAACGTAGCTGAGTAGGCTGGTGGCCCACTGGAGTAATCACCTGCAGCCGTGTTTTCAAACAAAAGCTCAGATGAAAGCCAAAGGGTGACCAACAAAGGGACAGAAAGCTAATTTTCCACCTACCTTTTGTTATAAATAGTGATAAACTGTGGCTCCTGCTCCTAGAGGCAGAACACTGCAAGCAAGTGAATTCTGTGGCTAGATATCATGTGTTAACACACTTTGGGCAAAACAAAAAATGTTGTTGTGCCCCCCCAGCTCCTCCTCCCCCCAGTAAGATTAAAACACGGTTACTGCATCAAGATCCAAACAACTGAAGCTAACCAGCTAGGCAAAGAATTAGCCAACACAGGAAATGTCTATAGATAGTTTTCCGAATCCCAGCTGTTAAAAAAAATTACAAACTGAGCTGACATATGGATATCGCAGCATTGTTGCTGCTTTCTGCATAGGAATGGGGCTTTTAGTTGGGTTTTCAGTACATGTGCTGAATGTGCTGGGAAGTTTGTTTTTAATGTATTGCTTTAGCAATGTTCTTGTTTTCTAACATTCTGGTAAGATCGATATTTAATGACTTTGAAAGCACTCAAGTAATTTTATTTACAACTCTGAATGAACATTTTGGGGAACTGTTCTTTTTCAGTTGCCCTTTTTCCCATTTGGTTATCAATATGATGGAGATAAGAAGACAAATCCTGTTCATCTCCTATTGATTTTGGACTAAGTGAGCAATCAGCCCCTGTAACTCTACTCCTCCACATGCTCAAATAACATCTGTAAAAGCAGAGATGTAGTAACAGATGTGAAGGCCAGATACAGACACACACCACTTTTGCGAGGGAAGCATTTAATAGAAAAAGGGGAAATGAAGTGAGTATAGAGAGTAGTTTGGGAAGGTTAACTGAACTATTTGCACTCTTGAAAATGATAGTAAATGAAAACATAATTTTTCTCTAAACCATTGTGGGAATTCCTCTCTGTCAAAAACTTGACTGGAGTATATGAAGCAATTAGTGCAAATATACTACAGCATTAGGGAGCACAGGCATTTCTTTTTTTAATTTTACAACAATAGAAGAAGCCAAAACCCCTTATATATTACATTAATGAGATAGATTGCTACTTTTAATGGAGCCTCTGTGCTCTGCACTGCACTGTATGCAGATTTGCTAGTTAATAAGCCCGAACAGTGTTTCTGTTCATGGAAAATGAATCCGAAACGTTTGTCAGATTATCTGTTTGGCATGCCTGACTGGTGTCTGGAGTGGCACTTTGCTAATGTGCTATTACTCAGTGTCATTAACCCGCAGAAGTGATTGAAAGGTGAATTTATATTTGCATCATGCTGCTCAGAACAGGCGGTGCTCTGGATTAATCCGGTGCCCTGTGAAATGGTTCTGCACAGGATAAAACGAACCGAGCATCTCACAAAGTGCATATCCCTAACTCTTGGTAGCTTTTTTCACTAGAGGAGTGTCCTGCTGTGATTATGGTAAAATGCAGGCACGAAGTTGCCTGTGGGAACGTTTGTTTGTTAGCTGTCTGTTCAACATCGTTAGAAATCCAAAGTTTTTATAATTCCTGTGAAAAGCTTCTGATTGCTTTACCCATCAGCATTAAAACCACGTAAAATATTTTAGCAGCTGCATTATACATAAATAGCTTTGAAACAGTGCATTAAAAAGCGGGGGATTGGTCTGGGAAATGCAGAGCTGATTTTTTTTTTCTTATTGATTAGGAAAGTGTATCTGTTTGCATGCAAGTAGATTACTTTCATCCTACAACATATGTCCTTCTCCACTGAAAATGAATAGGTCTTATTTGCTTTCTGTAAGCGAAACCATCATTGTTAGTTTGTTTAGGGTTAAATAACTGGGGTTTTTTTGGCTTGTTTTTTTGCATGCCATGATATTTTTATAAACAATATTCATTGCAAGCAGTTTTTAATGAAGTATAAAAGTAAAGCCCCAGTCTTTTCATTTGTGTGGATTTTGGAGCTGAAATGGTGTTTTCTGTGATCTGTTCAGGAGTGCAAGGTGATCCAAACCTATAAAACAGAATGGGTTCTTGCTTTTCCACTGAAAACGGGGAAAGATGATGGAAGAGAAGGCAACTGTGATTGTTCTGTATCTCTCTTGATTTGACTTCTTTCTTTTTGGTTTTGCATCAAAGCTTAAGGCTTGAAATAATTTGTTTTCTGATTTTTTTGGGGGTTTTTTCCTTTTAATTTTATTTTTTATGTAGTCTTAAAATATTGGTATTTTTTTCTATGTAAAAAGGCAAAAAAATTCTTAGCATTTTTGCACCGTGCTTCACAAAAGGCAGAGGAGTGTGACACACCATGCTAATCAGCTTTTGACACACCACAGAGTTGGAAGTGTTTTCAAAACCCCCACTGAATGGGGGTTTTATTTCCTATTTTGACAGCTCAGGTTTCCCACTCAGTCTGCAGACAAATTGCCCATCGCTCCAGCAGGTTTTACCCGCGTAACTGCGCGCTGAGAGCCTGCACCCAAACAGAACCGGGAAAGAAAACAGAGAAAGGTGTAAGTGAAGACTGTGACATTAACGAGTCATTGTGACAATAAGCGCAGAGCTGATCCTAAATGAGAGGTGTCAGGGTAATAAATGACTTCTGAAAGCCGTGGGGAGAGGCGCGTGTCCCGCATCAGGGCATGGAGGCGCACGCCAGTGTTGTGCCGTGCGTGCGCTGGGGCACGGCTTGTCCCACATCTCTTTAGGAAGGCGCACATTCTTACTCATTTCTCTTGTACTAAGGATTAGTGCTGTTCCCATTTGTGACGTTTAGCCCTTTTCCAGGGACTTGAAATTAACGGGCTCGCTGTTCTTCTCAATTAGTCCTTTATTTTCTTTAATCAGATAGAGATCAGTTTTCTGTCGTTATTCCTTAATAATAAAAATGCTCTGATGAGCCTAATTGTTATAGTAATTTGACCTAAAATCCAGGAGAAGTCACCCCTGCATTTTATTGTTCAAAAAAGGATAAATGCAATGCAACCTTGAATGTCTTTCCAGTCGTTGATTAGCTGTGTAGCCTAAGTACTGGGATTCTTCTGTGTGTTATTTTTGCTGTTATTGGAGGGTAAAACAAAGAAAAGAAATCCCGAGGAGTTCATCTACATTGACACGTTAGATTACAAGAGCTTCTCCAGGGCATTTGTTCATCATGTATAGATAAATTCAATCTCTCTCTCCTTTTGCTGTAATGGAAAGATTGCTGCAATGTGGGAGTTAATTAGCAGAGCTGTTTATGAAAAGGAAACGGGGGTTGGGGGGGGCTTGGCATGGATAGATGGATGGATGGGTTGATGGATGAATAAATAGATGCTGGAATGATTTTAATTTGTTAAAAGACCCAAGTGTACAGGGGATTGCAAAATTTGGAGTTTGCCCATATTTATAAAAACAAAATACTCTTTGCAGTCAGCCCTGGAAAAGCATTGTACAGTGAATATTTTTAATTTTTCTGTGTGTACATGTGTTTTTGTTAGCTGAAACACTGTCTGGACATTGTATAGTTCTTCTCAGTAAAGAGCAATTCCCTTCATGTTACCCAATGGAAGCAGGACAGGCAGCACATAAAAATGAAGAAAAAATAGCTATGAAGTTTAAGTAATGGTTAAGTAGAACCTGAACTGATGGTGTAATCTTTTAGTTGAATTGTTATTTCTATGAAGAAAATATGTGTTGTAATAGGTTTCATAAAGGGAAGGCAATACTACTAATTTTGCCTTTTTTTTTAAAGGCAAAACTGGATCTTATTTCAGCACTATTTATTATCTTGTATATTACTCAACTTGGAAAAAGTTACAAACTTCAATAAATACATTTAGTTTTCTGCATTTCAGTCAAATGGGTATAAGGCAGGGACCTTCTCCTATTTTTACATTCATGACTAATTCTGATATAAATCTGAACAGCTTCAGGCTTTTCTGTTTCTGATGGGTCACCATTCCTGGTTTGCATCCACAAAGGAAACATCCTTGTGGACCAGCACAGTATTTTGCTTCTTGGATTGCCATTCCTCTGCTCTGATGTTTATTTAATTTTACCTGCTTTTTAAATAAAGCCATTGTTACAAAATAAATCTAAAAATATTCAGTAACTCCTGAAGTTAAGGAGTGAGCTCGTGAAATAATTTATTCCCATTTTAACTTCATTTATGTAAATATATATTTTTAAAAGTTGGTTGAAGCCTTTTCATTAGACTACATACATATATATATATAGGTTTAGCTTAATCTTTGACTCAGAATTGCTTTTTGTTACAAATATAAATGTTTAAAAAATATGCAGAAGTCTTAGGAACACTACAATTATTTGTAAAACCCACTAGCAGGATCCATATAGGTAACATTCCTTTGGGCTTTAAGAGGGAAAGTGCAAGGTTCAAAGTCAAAATGCTGAAAAAATTCATTGCCCATGAGCCTGTATGCAGTGATATATGTAAACATGTCCAACAAAACACATTTTGGGATTGCACAGAAATACTTTGAAACTTGCTGTGAGATGAAATATATTTCAGAGTTGCCTTATTTGCTGTTGATCTGGATGAGACTGCCCTACTGAATATGAGACTAGCATGTCCCCCAGCCTCACAGTTATTTCATTCTGTGATGTAATGAAGAAAATAGTATGGCTGTGCTCACGTGAACGTTGAAGTACTGCTTAGGGAGGGTGTTCAAGAGGAAAGAGGACATTTTGCCAGAATATGAACCCACTTGTGCTGTTTGCTCCTCCATTGCCCTGAGGTCTTGGACTTTTGTAGTTCTCCGTGCTCTAGGCTGAGCCACACCTCACTTAGAAGCACCATCTCCCCCCAAGCATGTCTTCTTTTGAAACAAACATCTCCTCCTGGCTTGTCAACACTTCCCCTGTTCATGCAAATCACAGCAAATCATGCAAATCACAGCAAAATCTTTGTTTAGGGAGGCTGCGAGATGTTCAGCTGCCCATGGCCTTCTCACAAAAATGTGTCTCCCCTTTATCCCATGAAGTTTTCCGTTTCCTAAAGCTGCCTGCAAGGTCACCATTTGGTCACAAACACACAGCATGTCTATGCACTGACCATCATCAACAAATTGTGCCAAGTCCTCCACATGCTTTCTATATACAAACAGTAGAGAAAGTGAGAACCCTTTTACTGGGGTCTTGCCTCCGATCGACTTTAGTCAGGTTCACAGCGAGCACTTATATGTGGGCCATGTTTTCAAACACTCTCTGTTGATGTCCTTCTCACTAACAAAGAGAAGATCCTGAAACCATTTTCGAGGCAATAAGCTTTCCGAGGCAATAAGTGAAACCCACTTAGGGCAAACATCTCTCTATCGCTTGGAAAACTAAAACTGAGGTGGGGACTCGTTTCTTTGTCCACATGAGAAACCACCCATTGCTCCTTCTTGAGTGCTTGGGGGGCTCTGTGATTGTTAGATTTTAAATTTTTAATTGTTTTGTTAGCTTAACCTGCAGTTGACCCATACAGATTTCATTCAGAGTGGTGCCACTTAGTAGTAATGCATTTTCTGACACCCTGTAGAAATTATGCTGCCGGCGTCGCAGTCTGGCCCATCAGCCCAGGCGGAGCTTCTGGCGGGCTCATCCCCTGCCGGGGGGAGCCTTGTACAAGGCTGCTCTTTTATTATTTAGCACCTTGTTTATGGCATCGCACTTGAACCCTGGAACTTTTCAAGTCCACTTCCCAGGGGTTCAAGGGCAATTATTAACCCCTGCAATGCCAATAATTCCTAAGAAGCCAAAACTCTACAGTTGCGTGTGTGCCCCTGGCTGATCCAGACGAGGCATTTGCTTACTGCTTGACAGCTTTAGATTAATTTAGGCTTCATTTTCTGTAAGTCCCTCACACCCATCTGTGGGAGTCCCACTGGGGGCCAGACACATCCCTTTGAATGTTCTTAGGTATGGGCACAGCCCCCAAAAGACAAAGCTTCCTTTAGCCTTGGCTCTGTCAGGATTTCATTCTTGTTGTCCTAATGCCATCATGTATTTAGACTCGTTGCCTGCAGAAAGAGGTATTTAGTCTCGTTATTTCCAGCGCTTGCCAACATTTGGTACCAGTTTCTTCAAGTGGAGCTTGTAACAATGTCTAAGTAAAATATATCTGTTATGATGTAAGGAAGGTGAACCAGTCACTACCACACTGGTGGCTGCTGACATTCACTGCGCCATGCCTTCTTGCAAACATGATCCTTTAGGAAGTCAATTTTAATTAAAAAGCCCCAAAACACAACGAGTTACAGTCAAAGGCCTCAGCCTTTTGGACAAGCAAAAGAAGGCAGAATTCAGGTTTTCTTTTAGAATGTGTGAGAAATTAGAATATTTTATGTCATGAAGTAGAAAAAACAGATAGATTCATTAACGTTTTACTTTGAACTTGAAGTTGCGGCTCAGGAAAGCATCAGGCAAGAAAATAATAATGCCAAGAGAAGCTCCTTGATGAACAAGCAGAGTTCTTGTGGTGGCGCATCCCTCCCTGCAGCTGTCGGCAGGGGTGTGGGGAAGGGCAAGCCAGTACATGAGCACGCGTGTCACTTGTGTTTCAGAAGGGTATCACCTTCATGAAGACCCTGCTCAGGCCCCCAGGGGCTCTCTTTGTAGGTGACTCCTGAAAGAAAAAGGCTCAGATACTTTAAAATGAAGCTGAGTGAGTTAGAAACAAACATGGGTGAAAATGCTTGAACAAAAAGCCAATCCTGCACCTGTTTCCCTTGTATCTTTTGGCCCCATCTGTGCAATGGAGAGGGGTTTCTTTGTACTCAAATGAGCTGGATGCAGATGGCAGCTACCTATAGTCCTGATGCAGCTGTACTTTGAGATCTTTGCATTTTGCTCGTTTTTCGCACAATGGCTTAAACTCCCTCCTAGGGCAGAGGTGCTTAAACTCTCTCCTAGGTGCTACCTGCCAGGTGGCTGCTGCAGAACACTCTTCCAAGCACATGGGGCTGATCCAGACTTCATCTCTGCAGCTGCTCAGTCTGCCCTTCCCAGCACAATGGGAAGCTAAAAATGTAAATGGTATGGCATTGGCATGAATTTTGTCCTAAACAGAGCTGTATCTCCCTTAGCTTTGAAACTGTGGTCTGTGCGTCAAAATAAAATGTGGCAAGTGGTTATGCAAATGAGGGAGGGAAAATGTGTTATTTCTTAAGTGCGAGATCTTGCAAATGGATGTCTGCAGGCTGACAGAGCCCTGCCCTCACGCTGAGCTCTGAGAAGCTCTGCAGAAACAGGACAAGGCATCTCTATTTACCGGCTTGCAAGATTAAGACTGGTATAATAAGGGAAGGAAAAAAAAATGTGGAGCCATAATTTGCCTTACAGAAAGTTAGTTTGGAAAAGTTCTTCTGTAGATAATCATTGCTTCAGAACTAAGTATTGACAGGAAGACACAAAATGATTGCAGTTCCATTTTTAAAGGGATATTAGATGTAATTTAATCTAACCTATCTCTTTGCATTAGACAGGTCATGAATTACCACTGATGATTACTGGAATTCTGCATAAGCATTTGAAGTACAGACAGGATGCTATGACAGTAAAATTGAGTAGGAAAGGACCACAGACAAGTGGGAAGCTCCCTATCCTGCCTTCATCAAGAAGAAAAACAAGCCCCAACTCATTTTAAGCCTTGAAAAACAAGTTAGATGGCCAGAAAATCTTTCTGGTGTTGATAATCTTCACACGCTTCTACTGTTTATATGAACTCTTATATCCAGGATTTTTAACCTCATGACTGTATTCCTCATTCGATAGCAAGTTTATTTCCCAGCTATGTAGTAGATATCATAAAATTCATTTAATAATTGGTGGGGAATCAGCTAGGAAAATAAAAATTAATGAATCCCCCGTCAGGCAGCTGTTCCCCCCAACCTGACAGAGCAACACATGGGGAGAGAGAATCAGAAGCTACCCTCTGAATAATTTGGTGGTGGTGGTTTACAAGGTCGCATTTTCACTTTGGTGGCTAAAATCTTTTCTGATCAGATTTGCTGTGGCATTTCCCAGGGTCAGCTGGCAGAAAAGCTTTGCACTTGTGATTTATGACATACGTGACTTGCACCGCAGTTTTGTTAATGCTGGAGACCCAGGTTAGGTCAAGTTTCAAATAAAGAGGGATCTTGAGGGAGAGAAACACTTTTGAGACTGATCATCAGATCCTCATATTGTCTTTTTTGTTTGTGTGTTTTACACTGCAAAAAAAGGGTTATTTCCCACTTTTCAAAATGGGAAAATAATGCTGGAGTGTCTGTTTCAGTGCCCTAACACTGGATGGAGAGACACATGTCTTCAGTTCTATCTTGCTCATGGTTTTCCATGAAAAGCAAACCTCTCCTAATCAACCAGAATTTTATAGTGTTTATTTTTTACATAAAATACTTCAATTTTAATTTTTTAGCTCACAGGACTATTTTGGGAATATAATTATTAATATTTATTCATTTAATTTTCTTTCATTAAAACTAACAGCAAACGTTTTAATTTTTAATACTACTTCTGGTGTACCTAGTACTAGAGGGAACATAAGGGTGCTCCTGGGAATCTTGGTAAATTTATAGCTGACCTATCCACTATGACTCATCAGTCTTCAGAGAAATTAGAGGTCCATTTTGGCACTCCTTTGTCTAGGTTTTTTTATCTGCAAGAGGGAGGAAAAAAGGGAGGGAGGGAGGTATTTAAACACTTAACAGCTCAGTAACTTCTACAGATCATGAGTGAAAAGCTCATTGCTAAGTGGTGGTCAGGCAGTGGTGAATTTGGTCCCATATGCTGAAGGAGAGAAAGGGATAGAGGATAGTCAGGTCTGTTGAGTTGCTGGTAAGTGACTGGAGAAAAAACAAGGCATGGATGAAAAGCATCAGGAGGCGTTTTTTGCTTCAGACCGCCTTTCTGAGGGGTGAGCCCACCAAAAAAAAAAAAAAAACACACCAACAAAATCATCAAAATAACTGAATTTATATTGAAAACCAAAGTCCTCTTTGGACACCCAAGTTCATTAAGCACTTATTTGTCTGAACTGCTTTTGCTGAGGTTTCTTGTGACTTGCTGACACCTCCAGAAGTTCCCCTGAGTTCCTAATGATCAGAGAAGTTTGTGCCATTGGGAATAACATGGGAAGCAGAGACCAGATGCAGCCATGACTCCATCCTCCTGCAGCTGGGCTCTGTGGCTTGAGGCATCCCAATGGCCAAGCTTCAAGGACAGGTGTTTAGAAAGGGCCATGCCTTTGGAGCAGAGCTTTCCTTTGAAACCATGAGTCTTGCACACAATTGAAGGTAGTATGGATTTTTCTGTGGAGTATTTCCTGGCTGAAGGCAAGGAGACACTTCAATGCACACAGTCGATGAGAGAAGCTCTGTGGCTAGTGAATCTTTACTTAGGCAAGTCTGTATGTGCTGGTTTGGATGGGGTGGAGTTAATTTTCTTCACAGTACCTAGTAACGGATGGGAAGTGGTGAATTGATTCCTTGTTCTGCTTTGCTTGCATGTGTGGCTTTCACTTTACCTCTTAATCTGTCTTTATCTCAGCTCAGGAGTTTTCTCACTTTTACCCTTCCAGTTCTCTCTCCCATCCCCCCAGGAAAGAGCTGAGTGAGCGTCTGCGCGAGGCTTTGTTGGGGTTAAACCACAACACTGTGAAAATCATGTTGCTGGGGTTGGTTTTCTCTATTGATTGTGTCTTCACAGTGTGTCAAAGGTGACAGGAACCTGACAGGCTCCTTTTAGGTTTATTTTTTTTTTTGCTTAACTTTCAGTTTTTAAAAGAAAAATTAGGTGTCGGTTTTTCTTTGTTTTTTTGTGGTTTTTTTTTTTTTTTCCCCACCTAAATAAACAACATTAACATTAACAAAAAAGGATCAAGTGTCACAGGTGAATGACTTATATGTGAAAAAATTCCAGGGAAATCTGAGGGTTTAAAACTTATCTCTCTTCAGGAAATGGAAAGTGAATCTACAGTGTGGGTATATATATCTATATGTGTGTGTATATATATATAGATGATGATATAGTTTCTATATACTTAAGCATATACATTCCAGTCATATGAATGGGCGTGTGGATACAACTCACATGTTTGTTGACAGCTTTCTGCAGTGTGTTTGCTGGCATTCAGCAAAGGTGAACAAAAACAGACACTGAATTGTTTTCTCACCTTGGAGTTTCTTGTGTGAATAAGGGCTCTGGTCCTGCATTGATCAGGGACAGCTTGCAGGGTACAGTGACTTGAATGGTGACATGTGATATGTTATCTGAGTGAAGGCTGACCTTTATTCAGGTTTCAGGATCAAGCCCATATTCCAGATGTTCCTATGATGTTCTCCATGGAGTGGATTCCAAATGGTCCCATAGATGGTCTGCGGATTCTCTTGGGTGACTCAGGGTCACACAGGTAGAGGAGAGGGGTTCTAGCTTCTGCTCTTCATGTTGTTCCTATATTACACTGTCCCTGCACCTCAGAAAATGTTCAGAACCTCTCATCTCCAGATGAGAGAAATCTACTGATTTCTTAGGATCAGTACCACACCAGAGATGTGGCCCTGCTGGTCTCAGGCCTACAGCAGGACTGCAGAGGATGGGCAGGTTCCTCTTAGGTGGTGTGTTTACACACTGGGTACAGAGCAGTTTGTGTGCTTACTCCCTGTGCTGCCATGGATTTTGCTGGAGAAGAGAGAATACAGTGGTGCTGGTGGACCCTTTGTATTCCATGTTACCTTGAGCCTTAGACAGATGGCAAGGTCAAGTTCTGTACAAAGTTATATTTAAATTACAGGGTGTGAAAATGTGAATTCTGACCTTCTTGTAAACTTTTTTACTACTTGCTGTTATTGTTTTTATTTTTCATTCACCAGTGTTCAAAAGAAAAAAAATCCATCAGAAGGTCTGCGACTGACATTTCCGAGTGAAACAGAGAGTGCAAAATTTCAGTTTGACCCTGGCACTGCAGCTGCTGAAATATTAATGGCATTAAATGCAGGTGAATCGGAAATGTGTGCGCAGGCCAAAGATTCCTCCAGGCGTTTTTCCTGGAGCTCTCCCGCTGCCTGGGCCGCTGCCGCCGGCGGGGCGTCTCCTCTGCTCACCCGAATCAGGAGTGACAGGGGTGATGAGGACGGCACTTATCGCAGCAGCCTTTCCTTGGTAGGCAAAGCTGTCCGGCTGATCAGATTTAACAGGCAGCATGGGTTGTTCAGCTACTGCTGGAAAACACATAAGCCAGCTGGGGAGGCAACACACATTCTTGCACAGTGCCAGCTGCCACTGCCCAGCCCTCACCACGTAGGCTTGGGGACACAGGTGACTTTGTCGAGGGGAATCAGGACCTCAGGCTAGGCTGCATTATCTCGCCAGTACCAAGCTTCACCTGCGATGTTCCTACATTTATTTTGTACCTCTATGTTGTAGTGTGGGCCACCCCAGCACACACTGCAGCAGCGAGGTAGGGGATCTACCCACTCTTCCTGGGAATTGCTTGCTCTGTTAAACGATTGCAGGCTGAAGTCTAGAAAATGAAATAGTTGATGAATATTAAAAAAAACCCACTCTGACCTGTCTGTCCCAAACAGCTTACAGGGTGGTGGTGCTACATGGCTGTCAGGTACTGAGCTCCCGTAAGATTTTGGTGATGTTAGGAGGTGAATATTTGGAAGCGGGCACTCTCGTGGCTGCCAGAACCATTTGAATTGTTAATTTCCATCAATGTCATGCCAGCTTTTTCACAGAACTGGTTAATGAGGTAAAGCAGCTATTTCAATACTGTCACATTTAGGTTACTGGAAAATCTGCTGTGACATAAATGGACTTTTAAAAAAGCCAAAATAAAGTGAAATGTCTAATGACTTCCCACTCTCTTTTTTATTTACAAAATAAAATGCTAAGAAGGGGATTTAAATGTTTACACGTGTGCCCAAAGCACAAGTTTCACTCCTTTCCCCTTTTAGGACCAGAATAAACCCCACAAGTTTGTTTTCAAACTTAGCTCTCCATCAAGTTTGTTGCCTGATTTTTCTTTAGCTTTCTTTCTGCTCTTTCATTCTTTCCTCCCCCAACTGCCACCACACACCATCCTTGCTCACTTTCTTGCAAAGCTGCCAAGAAACTGTGCGCAAATTTAATGTATGAATAACTGCTTGGTCTCTCAGTGACCTTGAAAAAATTGCTTTGCATCATTAAAAATTCATAGAAATGAAATTTTTGTGAGGAGACTGGCACATGCAAAATTAGTACTTGTTGAAATGCAGCTGGAGTAATCCAACTTCGTGAACTTTCAAAATTGTAATTCTTATGAGAGCTAATTGTGGCCAGCTTACAGCTTGGATCAAGTGTTGCTGTTTGACTTCCTAAAATAATATCATGCATAGCATGATATACCTGTTAGCACGTGCAATACAAGCACAGGTAAAGAGATGCATAGCTTAGCAGAGACAAAAATGTTTATAGATTGTTAAGTGCTGATATGCTGAGAAGTATGCAAAAGGATGCAATGCCTGAGTGGGATAGTTTGGAAGCAAGTAAATTATAATTCTTTGCTGCTGTTAGTGGGCTGTGTAGAGCTCTGGGCTGCATCTCCATTAAGTGACATCAGTGAGCTGTGGTGCCGTGACGTTCAAGTCCACGTAAAATGCGACTTCTTGAACTCTCAGTATTTAGCAGTCCATATTTCTTCCCCTTGTGCTGGTCGTCTAAACTGTACAGCTTGGCTTTGCATCTGAGGGAGCGGGGAACCAAATGACATGTTGGTGTACTAGCTGTGTTCCAAGTGTCCTTGTTTTCCTGTTATACATGAACAATGCTTTGCCAGGGAAAAAACATAATTAAATAGTAACTACTGAAGTATAGCATGTAGTAGCAAAGTGCACTTTGCCTTCTTCAGCTGTGTGGCAGGATGGAGGCTTTAACAGATTGCACAGTTCAGGGAAATAAAATGCAGTGCTTATGGCACCTGAGCAGGAGGGATGCTGTCCCCACGACCCAAGCAGACCGGGTTGCTCAGCCCTGATGGAGGTAACCACTCAGAATTTCCCAGTACTGACCAACATCCTTGTGGTCTGGCTTGCAGTTTTTGCAGTTTATTCCTTGAAGGCTGCTTGTTAAAACAGGAGAGCCCTGCAGTGTTTTGGGCGTGATCCCAATTTTGTTAATACCAACTGGATGCTTTCCATCTGCTTGCTGGATTTGAGATTTGGGTTTGTTCCATCCATGGGAAAGAAAGTGATACCTTTTACGCTTATGATCCATGGAGGCTCTTTTACACTGCTATTATTTAAAAATCACAAACTTTTTGGGTGATTTCCTGTGCAATTCAGTGTGTGTCACCAGAAGTGTGATGTCTCAGGCTCTGAAGCAGAGCTGGGAGCATACAAAGGCTGCAGCTGGCAGCAGCAGTATTTTGTTGTGAGTGGCTTTTGTTTGCCTGGCTCTGAAACATGCCTGAGAGCTCAGTGGACGTGCTGAATACCAGTTGCATCTCTGTCATCAGCCATGCCACGGTCCATATTGCTGTCACAACGTAATTAAAAAATCATTGCTCTTGGTACTGTTTGGCACTGTGGCTGAACCACAGCAGTGAGCAGCTCAGATAGGATGTGTCTGAATGAAAAGAAGTTTGACTGCCCAGTGTATTTGCAGCCAAAGTCTGTGAGGATAGCAATACGCGCGTAACTTTGGCGAACAAGCTCACTCCTTTTTGATTTTCCTTTGTTCCTGGGCATTTGTTTTCCTGCCTTTGTTATAGGGCACCTTGTTTTTCTGAACACATCCTGTTGTCTTCCCTAGCGTCTTGCTGCTGGATGCCATTAGCATATATCTGGGCCACCCCTTGTGCAGACTTGTCCCCAGGTGAAAGCCCTTGTGGTCTGGGATGGAAAGAGGCTGCAATTTACTGAGTCCATTATCACCTCTGGACGTGTAGAATGATAATGGAAGTGACAGAGGTGCAGCTGAAAATTGGTTCTTAATATTTTATGTGTTAAAGCTGAGGATTGGAAATCTCACACTGCTCTTCAGGGAAAATGAAGTGTGTGTGTCTCCCCCTCCCATCTCCCCCCGCCCTCCCATCACATTCAACCATTGAGCAGATCAGCTCTCTTTTTACACCTCCTCATGATGGAAACACTATGCTTCTGCAGCGATGTTTCAAAAGACAATGGCATAAAATAGTCTGGAGAAAGATGAGCTGTCCTGGGTGGTTGTACGGCCCCATTAGGGCCACTGCTGCAATGAAACTTTATAGGATGTACATACAAGGCTACTTGTTCCTTTCTGTCTTCAAGTTAGGGGTGAAACAAAATGATTGCCATGAAGCAGCGTCTTCAAATTGCTTTCCTTCATATCTTGTGGTCTGTAACCTGGGCAGCTTCATTCCCCTGCTCTAATGCTTGCAAATTATGCTCTTTTATCAAGGCAGCTTCCTTCCCCCGCCTCTGCACATACACACCAAACTATTATTCAAGATTACTGTTCATCTATTCACGTGTAATGTGTCATGGATACATAATTTTAAATAGTTTCTTCTTCTAAATGACTTATGCAAATGACAAATTAACCTCCTGGCCTTTCACCAAACTCTGTCTGCCGACTTTCTGCATCTTCTTGGTACTGATTACAAGCAATATTAGATGAAATTGGTTCTTGCAGCTTGGCTTTATTAATTTCTCGTGTTCTTACATCCGTTAAAACACTTAGGACTGGGTGCTGCTGTGATTCCCATTGACCCAGAAATTTCTTGAGTGCTTTGGAGGACTCCTTTCGTTTTGCTTAGCCTCTTCTGTGCAAATGCTAAGACTGGGAGTAAGAGTGCACTGCTGAAAGGTATTTCCACACGTACAAAAAGGATGCTGGCTTTCCTTATGTGCTCTGCATGTTTGAATGAGATATTCAGCGAAGTGTTGCATCGCTTCCCTCACAGGTGAGTCTTGCAGCACGCAGACTCATGGACCCTGCATTTTAAGACACTGGTGCAGTTTTAATGCCTCCAGTTGGCCTGAATTGTAGCAGCCCCTAAGTGCAGTCACAGTCAACTTCATATCATGGGTGCCTTACTCTGTACTGTGAGCATTGTTTCTGCTGTCCTACTCAGAACCAGAAACGTTGAAATATTAATGCAAACCACCATTTTGTAGCTGTCGTTACTGTAATGGGCTGTGAGTTGTGTGGATAATAGATTAACCTTGGATTTAGGGATCCTAGGTGCTAGCCATGGATTTGCAGATGATTTCTGTTGGCGCAGATGTGCGATTTATCCATGACTTGGTTCTTCATTTTTTAATGAAAAGTAAACACACTTTCTCAGTAGAGTAGTTGTGACATAACTGTTAGTAAATTGGAGACTGCTCAACTATGATGCCATTATGAAAATGGAAATGCTTAGGAAAATTCAGTATTACTCACCACTTTACAAATTGGCAAAATAAAGCCTTGAAAGAACTTGGTTGTAAACAAGGCTGAGGCGTCGTAGCTAATCATGTCTGTAGTGTGCTGAACTAATTTAACACAATGGAAAAGTGCCACCCACTGCCACACTAGTCCTGTTCCTCTTCTTCACAGAGACACGCTGGGATGCAGGGGACACCACTGACAGTAGCTGGTTGAAACTGGGATGCAGGAGATAGACGTGCCACTTTGAGGAGTGAGGAAATTTCCAGGATAATAAACAACTTTCCTTCAGCAGTTCCTATTTGACTGTTGTCAAAGTTATGGAGGTTTTTTTAATTCAGAATTGGTGTTATTGGAATCAGCAACCCTGCATGCCAGATGGGTGCACATAAAATATAAAGTCCAACCTTTTCACGTTATTTGTATTCCATCTTTTTGCTTGCTCGGTTTTAAATAAGGAACCAGGGAATCACTCAATTAAGATTTAATTGACTTAATAGGCAGAAAAAATCCTCACTAAGAACGAGGCGCAAATGCTTCTTCTGATCCCAACAACATTTTATCTGAAAGAGAAGAAAACTGCACATATTCTGTTTTGTTTTTTAATGATCATGTTTGCTCCCAGTTTCTGTCTCATACCATACCTACTGCAAATAGGCCATCAGAAAGAAGGTAACTTTTTTTAAGTTTACATATGTTTTTCAACCCTAATGTTTTCGGGTTTTAAAATGTAGAGAGCAATTTCGTGACTACCACGGCAAATATTTTTCAGTTTGGGGAAAAAAAAATAATCTAATTCTAAAATATGCTCATGAACATTTGTAAAAAGTTAAGTTTGGATGCGATCTAGTGCACACAGATTCAATTAGCTCAAGGTACGAACGCTTGAAATAGTGAGGAGCAATATTTGACCATTTCAGCAGCCCAGTTTTTGGGGATGTTGCTAGGTTGCTCATATGTGAGGAGCTTGGCATATAGGCCCTTTCAGTTCTGGCATCCCATGAAATACTGGGTCCTGTCTGGAAGCTGTTGTATGAACAGGCAGGCTGTTATGGTGGGGCTGTGTCTCTCTCTTGCTTCAGAAAGGTGGAAATGGGTTTGACTGAGCTCTTTGTGTTTCAAGATATTCTGCTGGCTGATGCTGTTCTTGATGAACATCTGCCTGTACCATGTCTTCCTTGTCACCCACATGCAGTTACCAAGGCAGGGAGAACAGAAGCAGTCAATTTAATGGCAACCAGGACGCTGCAGCAGGAGGAAAGAGACTCCAGATCTTTGATTTAATAAAACTCTGCCTCCTCTCGCAGATCATAGGACCGCTGAGACATCTTATTTCAATTCCACGTACTTATTACTCACATCAAGTATAAATAGGGCTATTCATGCTTCACTGTCTGACTGGTATTTCCCCCTTTTTCCAGTTGCTTTCAGAGCAACAAATGAAAAGACCTTATTTTGGTTAGGTCTTTATTACAGCTGCACAAAATGTGGAAGGACCGACCTCGACAACTACAAGTTAGAAGGTTCTGATAGATCTTGAAGTAATTTAATTTATTTCCTTTTTAAGTTTGCTATTTGATGTTAGGTTAATTACCTAACATTTGAGAGAGAGAGGGAGAGGGAGAGAGAGAAGTAAAACAAAAGCACTGATCAAGATGGTGAGTGGCTCTGTGCACTCCGAGACCCAGTATCCAAATCTCAAAGTTACTAACTTTGGAATGACCTCAGGGGACTCATGGGTTCCCAAGTACCTGCAGCTTATGAATTTTAGCACTAATGGTGTGTTTTTTCCTATCTGCTACCTGTTATTCCCTAATTTCTGTTGTTCATTTTTTATAACACTACCTTAGTCAGTGAATTAGCAAAGAAAAAAACAATCTGTATGATTTAAATAACTAATTCTTCCAAGTTACTTTGCAAATAGTTCTAAGTAACATATCCCCAAAATTTGTGTCAACATACAGATTTTCCATTTGATGAAGGGCAGAAAGCAGTGTTACATGTGAAATCCATTTACATAACAAATTATTTTGACAATGTTTTGATGCGGTTTTGCACAAACTAGTCATATATTTTTTAAAGTGAATACTCTTTAATAAATATTAGTCTGTCTTTATAATTTGAAGGAAGAGATATCATTGCTTGGTGGGAACCAATTAGCACTCCTGTTGTCCTCACAGGCCACTGAGGGAAGAGATTCTCAGGATTTACAAGTGAAGAAGGAGCTGAAAAAGTAAAATACTCAATATAAATACTTTGTGTAAAGAGACCTATTGATTTAAGGAGAAAATGAGAGAGAGACATAATTCCATTGTAGCAGTTGGCTTTCATACACTTCTAGAGCAGATGGTCTAATGGTCTAAGCATCTGGTTTGAAATATCTGCCTTCCCTAGGGCCATCAGCTCAAATTTAGACAAGCTGCATTTATACCTTTATTTTCAAGACAGATCAATTGGGCTGACTCTCTGGTTGGTTACAGGAGGGTTTTTCTCAGGTAATACCACTGATACTGGCTCGAAGGGTTTCATGCCATTCATAGGGTTGATTTTTTCATGCTTGACCTTAAAAACATAAGTTCACTTGGCTGTGTGTCGTTCTTTAAGAGGATCCTTGTGCCACAGAGGGGTTTGTCCTGGTGTCATTGCTCAGAATTTCCCTTGTGTCCATACTTCTGTGCAATATTTCTGGGATGGATGATGCATCACTCTTGTGTCTCTTCTGTGCTTTGAATATTTAAGGGAAAATCTTGGAATTCACATCTGAATTGGGCTAGGAAGCTTTTGGGTAAGAGTAGGTAACTGCATTTAGAGTGAATAAAAAATTCACTCTTATATAGCAAGTAACACAAGAGTGTTTCATTCTCGGTGCTCATTGCATGGGATTTTACAGGATAAGGCTTGTTATGTGCTTTGGGTCACACATCTTGCTTTGCTGTCTGCTATCTGTCACAGAGCGTTCCCTCAGACACTGTCTAATAAAACCAGGAGGCATATTTTCTTGTAATAAGGAGGCAAATCTGAAACAACAGTAGAAGAATAGGAGGGCAATGGAAGGGCAGGTTCATTTTGTGATCATTGTGTGAAATTGTTTATGCTATCATGTATTCCTCATTGCTGAAATTGTCTAACAGAATGTCTGCAGATTCTGTATTATGCTGCACTACAGCTGGTGACCTATATGCTGTCATCTGCGTGGGTTTTGTATTCTAAGAATTTGAGTATGAATTCGTTTTTTTCTCTATTATTTATTGATAGCATGTTTTTAGAAAAGCAAGGGGGGGGGGGAAGGGAAGAACAGGGAGATTTATAAGTCAAATGATGAGAACAGAATTTAGCCTGCTGTATAGTAATTGAGTGGCAAAACCAATTCCCCCTGTTGAAAAGAGATTAATCAAAAGATTAACCAAAGCCACTTGCTAACAGCGGTTCTCAGGACAGTCCGGAATATGTAGTAGGAAAAATTAATCCCTCCAAATTGCTAAGAAACTCAGGGCCTTTGAGATTTAAGCCATAGTGCTGCAGTTAGTAAACCCTTTCCAATCAGCGTGTCACATTTGTAATTCTTTTTTGTTTTGGTTTGGGATTTTGCTTTGGAAATACAAAATCTCAGCCAGGTTCATGCCGGGGGTCAAACCTGGACTGTAGCTTCTTGTGTCCCTCAGTTTCTGTGCAGGTCATACAGGGCCAGGGCTCTAGAGACTGCTCCACGTTGTATCAGCTCTCTGTTCAAAAGGAAATTAGGTGGCCACTGTCGATTCAAGGAGAAATCCTTTAGCTTCTGTCCCATTGGCATCTTTGCTCATCTCTAGAAGGGATCCCAGAGCAGCTGATGTAGGCACTAGGCTGATGGCTTTTAGCAGCTTCAGGGTCTGGCTACACAAGCAAAGGGATCCTTCATTAGTCAGCTGTATTGATTTTATGTTAGCTTTGTACAGTCGCAGCCCTACTGTAAAAAAAAGGTCTTACTCCACAGTATTGGATGTCACAGGGCTTTGATGGTGCATTCTGTATCTCTAGGGATGATCCAGGCCTATAATGAAGAGTGTGCCTTACTAAGGGGTGTCGGTGTGGGTTAACTTAATAGGTGACCTGAGCCATTCTATAGAAATATTTAGTACAAATAATCTGTGCTGTGATTAAAAGTTAAGATAATCTTCTTCTCAGATCTGGTTCCCAATGGGTTCATTGTGATCAAGGAAAAATTAAGAAGGAAATTAAAATTAAATAATATTGAAAAGATAAATTGGAATCCTGCACAATTAAGTTAGTAAATGCTTTTTTTTCCTTAAATGCCTTCCACAAGGCAAGGGATAAAGCTGCAGCAGGAGGACAAAAGACTTCTGCAAATTTCACTGCAATGCTCTGTTTTCTACAGGCTCTTTCTTCTGCCAAAGCACAAAAAAATCCCAGCAAACTGGAATTGAGACAGCAGCTTTGTCTTTTTTTGTTTGGATTTTTTCTCTTTGTCTTCACAACTGACATACTTGGTGCTTCACTTTCCAAACTGTCACCTTCCCTCCACAAACTGCTATCAAATCCCATGGAGTTCCTGCAAGGGAGCAATCTGTCAGAAGTGCCTATCAGCTTCTGACACATTGGTGTACTCAGGGACCTGGAAGAGGAGTTAATCCCTCCTGGTCTTGCCCCTCTTTTCTTTTTCTCAAATTTTCTCAGTCCAAATTTTTCTGGAAATTGTGATTTTTTAAGTAGGCAGACACCTTCATGGAGAGTGCTCTGCTCAACACTGGCTGGAGACCACAGCAGTCAGAGGGGCCAAAGAGAATCTTGGAAACTTGTCCTGATCCAGAGCAGGCAAGGATAAGAGATATTGTGACACACGGGGCTACAGATAAGATTTCCTCTGCTGTGAGAACCAGTGCATTTCTTACGCATCAAGTGCTGTGGTCAGGAAAGGTGTGATTCTCCCTAGAGCTGAGAAATGCAATATAACTATTTTATTGCCTTTAAGAAGTTCTCTAGAGGGTTAGGTAAGCTGGCAAGTGTCCTGAGTTTACCCTTCCCTTCCCTCTTGCTGAATTTTTTTGTTCCACATTATCAAATTTCTCTGAGCGCACAGAAAATTAGTGTAAAAGAATGAGGCAATTAAAACCAGGTAGCAGAAAAGTAGGATCCTGTTGATTTTCTGAAGAGTTTGATGATAAGTTGGTATTTTGCTGTTGCTCACTTTTTTGCCATTTTAGAGACCAAATATACTTCTTTCCTGCATAAATTGATTCACTCTCATTGATTAGCTACTTTACTTTCTAGGTGATAGCCAAATGTAAAATACTTAAGCAAAGCTCTGGTGGGTCATCACAACTACCACTGTTGATTCTTCATCAGATATTCTATGGCTCATTGTCATACATTCTGTGTGGGGTTAAATGAGTTCCTATGTTGTATATTTTTGCTACAGAAAATGATCAACCCTTTTTTCAGCCCTGGTCCCTTCAATATTTTGAGGGAGGCAAAAAATGGAAACCAAACTGGTATTTCTTCAGTAGTTAAAGGCCTAACTGCAGCAGACATGGTTCCACTGCTCTGCCTGGCAGGACACCGCAATGCTGCCGGAGTTTCGGGGTTGGTACTGTTGTAATTTCTGCGTGGTTTTCTTTTGACATACTGCAGTTTTGAGCTCCTGAGGTCCCCTGAGGCTTTATGTGGATTGAGAGAGCCTTAGTTAAGCTTGATTTGATGCAACACTCTTGGATCCAACACTAAGCAAAGCTTTTGTATTTCCTAAAGAGCACATTATCCTCAGAGCTCTTAATTTGTACCTTCTACTTCTACTAGAAAAAGAGGAATTGCTGCTCTGCCCTCCATGGGGGTATATTCCCTTCCATCTTGCACGTGCATCTGTTTTAAACAAAGTTATTTACCTGTATTTACCTGCAGATCATGACAAGGAATCTTGTATAAATAAGGTGATAAAAAGGAGACAGGAAGATATTTTGCTCTTAGCCTGGAGCTTCTGGAGGCCTTTTTTGTCTCTTTTGTGCCTGTTCAAAAGGGTATCTCAGAAAGCAAGGGAAGAAAATGCATGTGAGTGAATATATAACAATGCTTCACAAATAAGAGAAATGGGAGAAGAGCAAGAAAAACATTATCCACCAATACTGGGATACAGGTGGAAAGTCTTGCAGCTGAGCTGGCAATATACAGAAAACCTAATCCCCTGGATATTCTCCCAGGCCTAATCTGATGACTTCTGTTCACTGCTGAGTGTTGTAGCATTTATCCTCACCCTTGGCCACAACTCATGCAGCAGGTCCAAATAAGGCAAGGCATAATACTCCTGTGGTTCCTCCATTCTCCCTTGCTACATCTCTGTGCAATACCCAGAGCAAGAGGAGCTCCATTTTGACTGTCATATCTAGGCTCTGAGTAATGCAAGATACCAGTACTAAAAATTGGAAACCATTCTGGGGTCTCTTTATGTAACCTGTGTAAGTGTATCTAGGTAGTGTGTGTTTGCTATGCTTGTTACACTCTCATACTTTCTGTGCTGCATTTCTGTAACTTTACATATCCAAGATACTCCTCTTTTTAAAAAACTAGAGGGAAAAGCTACACTGAATAGCAAGATAAATCTGACTTACCTGCAGTGCTAACAAAAATGTTGAAGAGATGTTCTCTGGGAAGAAGAGAGCAAATATATTAAATGCATTTTCCATAAAGCAGAGCTCCTTTATTGGTTTCTTCTTTTTTCTTTTTTTTTTTTGTAATTTGGTTTGTTTTGGTTTCAGGGAGTGAAAAAGATCCTCACACATTATTAATAGTCAGGAGCAGGAGTGAGCTGGATTTTACCCACAGCCTTGCTGTTATCGCTAATGCACAAATAAACTACAGCTAAATTGAAGAATTAATCACATTAAATTCTTCGTCCCTGATAAGGGAAATGCCAGTCTGTCTTTATTTATTTTGAGCCTGGAAAACAATTTAGCTGAGTTCCTCTGGATGTGCAGTTTGCTTCTGTTTTGGCATCCCACAGCATTACATTAGATCTTACCACTGCTGCTGCGTTAGTGTGTCTTAGCAGCATTCTGGAGATTATATCCACCTTCTTCAACTCCACTGCTAAATGAACTGGGACAGAAAAACTAATTACACCTCTGCTATGGAGGAAGGCTTCCTATTATCAAGTCTTCATCCACTGAAAAAGAAATGCGCTCTGAGAGCTACAAGCCTTGGCAGATTTGTTTTTCCCAGAGTTAGGGGGATCCATGGAATGTAGGTTTTGGCAGGGTCTGGCATCCAGACATCTCTGGGATCTGGACCTGTGGACAGAGACAGCAGCAGTTGTTTTCCAGAAGATGCTGATTGCTTTTATTGTATAACATGCCAAAAACTGGGAAGGGGCTAGGCTCCAGATCTGCTTTCTAATATGGCTTAGTGTGCTGACTGCCTTACACAGGCTTATGAGGATTGTTAAACCACGGGCCACCAATGCCTGCACTTCAGGAAAGACTAGAGGTGGTGAGGACAGAGGAAACTCACTGCTTTTAATGGAAGGAGGTGAAGAAAACTGTGCTGGATCTGGGACAAGAAAATTTTAGAGGCAGGAAGGAATGCAGCCTAACAAATCATGCAGGTTAGGGGTAGGCTCCAAAGTTGAAGCCACATCCTTTATGGGGCATTGGTAAGTTTGTTGTATGTGCAGCCCCGCTTGGCACTATAAATGTTATAAAACAATCATAAAAAATAACAAGTATGTCTGAGAAATCCATGACCTGATTATAAAAAAGCATTCTAGTTTCACTGAATGAACTATTTCCTGGAAGTGATTAACTCAGATGGAGTAATAAATGAAGTAATAAATCTCTGCATTTGATCCTCTGGGTTTAATCCATGAGACAAGATTTATGACTGGAACCATTAACTCTTGTATTGGGAAAATGCTCTTCATATCTCATCTGCATGATATTAATTTGGAAGGTTTGTATTCAGACAGGTACATCTTAGCTTTCAGTTAAAGTACGGAAAACTTTGAGAATATTTCACGCTAAAATTATGCAAGAGAAAGTCCCAAAGCAATGCTCTTCTGAAATATGCAGCGTTTTGCTGGTTATTCTGAAGTCAAGCTATGGTCTGACTGAAACCCAAAGAGCTGAGGAAATCAATTTAAAGCTGCAGTCAGATCTGCATTCGTGCTGCTGTTGCCAAATAGAAGCATAGAATTATAGACTATCCTGAGTTGGAAAGGACCCACAAGGATCATTGAATTCAACTCCTGGCCCTGAACAGGACAACCTCAAGAATCCCACCACGTGCCTGAGTGTGTTGTCCAGGTGCTTCTTGAACTCTGTCAGGCTTGGTCCTGTGACCACTTCCCTGGGGAGCCTGTTCCAGTGCCTAGCCACTCTCTGGGTACAGCTTCATGCCATTTCCTTGAGTTTATTCCAGGTCGCCAGAGAAGAGATCAGTGTCTGCCCCTCCGCTTCCTCTCATGAGGAAGATGCAGACTGTGATGAGGTCTCCTCTCAGTCTCCTCTTCTCCAGGCTGAACAAGTCAAGTGACTTCAGCAGCTCCTCATAAGGCTTCCACTCAAGGCCCTTCACCATCTTCATAGATGTTCTTTGGATGCTGTCTGTGAATCATACAATCAGTGGTCAAAGGAAAGGACAGGGTTCTCTGTGTGTATGCATACACACACACACACGCACATATATATATATCTGTAGTAAAAAATAAAAAGTAAGAAAACTTCACTGCTTCAAGTGAATGTAAGTGCCTCTATTCAGATTGCTACTGCTGACCCTAATGGGGAAATAAGTTCCTTTACAATGTGCTTTCAGGAACTAATATAATGAGCGTGTTAGTATCCAAGGTCCCCTAACATCAGTGAGAGCTTAATTATAAAATATGACCCCTTAACAAGGACATGCAGTGTTTCGTTAGTGTAAACATTAAGGCTGCTCCAATTACAGATTTCCCTGTAGCTGCTTGGGAAAGCACATACCTCTCTGCCTCCTTTCAACAAGGAGGGAAAGGAGTAATCCTAGTTATGGGCTGATCCTGCGCATGCTCCGCTCTACTGGCTGAATAGTCCATTGATGTTAAAGAAAGTCTTTGGAAGATAAGATCTTGGCATCTTATGGCCAGCTAAGATTTCACCTAGGCTGCATAAATTAAACAGGTATGTAATTTTTTTTTCAGCTTTTGGACCTTAAGACCAAACATTGCCCAGAGGTAGGGCCCTTTTAAAGTCATTAAGACAGCAAAATTGAGCTGTGCCACTAAACATCTGAAGAAGGAACATTTGTTTTTTTCTTCTTCTTTTTTCTTTAAAGTTGGTGAGGTGGCAAAATGTGAAGAATTGGTTTGGGATGAGTATCCATAAGGTGATTTAAATTAATAAATATGCATAGAAATTTCTGCATTTCTTCCTTGATCATTTCTGTTGTTCAGTTTTAAGTTGAAATGCTCAAAGGGTGTGTGCAGCCAGGCACTCTCCAGGTTAGCACCCACATTCTCATGGTTGGTGTGCAGTAACGCTGCTTGCAACCTGGGAGCACCTGAACTGCATCCATCCACAACCTGATGGTGGAAGTAGCTGGGAGCTATGACCTTCTGTTCTCAGGAACACTTTTGGAAATAAAACTTCTGCTGCGGTGCTGGGAATATACTTGTTCCAAAGTTTCTGATGTGCTTTTAATTCTGCTCTGTGTTTTCTAATGCTGTGCAGCATTGTGGGGGGCTGAGCATGTAGAGCCCTCTCTGACACCAGGGATGTGTCCCCCAGGGTGGCTCTACGTGTGTGAGCTGGAGGGACCACGGTTCCTGTTATGTGCCCAGATGCTCTCATGGGTACCTTGACATGCTCTGCCTTTGCTCTGGATCAGCTGGTTGTTTTATACAGTAGTAAAACCACCCAAAAACTCCTTCATATCTAGTAGATCTGGAAGCAGTAAATTACCCCAGTACCACCAAATCCAAAGTCAAAAATAGATTCCTCTCCTCTTTGGAGGTATTTCTGGAGAGCCAAATGTCTGTCATGTGCTGCAGTATTCAAATGCCTGCCTTCAAAAACCGGAATATTGGACAAACACGGTGTGGGTGGCGGCCATGCAGAGAGCCAGACATGGGCCAAGTGAGATGTCTGGGCTCTGCCAACAGTCATAGCAGCAGAAATGCAGAATACCTCGTTCTGCATCACTGCAGTCTGCTAGTGGCATAACTTTGCAGAACTTAACCCCCTGGCCCTGCTTGTAGGAGCTCCTCTGATCATCCTGCTCCCTTCCCTGTCCAGGAGCAGAGCAATGTGGTCACGCATGCTCATGGACTGGGAAAGATATACAGGACTCCCTAGCTTAGGGTCCCTTGGCTGTGCACTTGAGCAACCCCTTCCTTCCCCTTTGGTTTGTTCTCCCAAGCCCCTGCACAGGAGAATGTTCTGTTTCCGTTTTATTCTTCTAGCTCAAGTCAACATGACTGTTCACATCAGCTGTGTTTACAAGGTCAGGCTCCCTGGTTTGTAAAACCGTACATAGCTTGTCTCTGTTGGGAAACTTCTTTTCTTACTTGTCTGCCCAAGAGAAGTCTGAGAAAATGGTCAGAAAATGTATTACGGGCTGGGAGACTCACTAACCTACCATTTAATGATGGTTGAAAGGATTTCTTTATTGTTATGCAGAGTGCAGATCGATAAATCTTTATTAAAGATCCATTTTTTTAGATAAAGCATCTTTTGAGCTACGGGATTGCTGAATTATCTACAAAGATGAGTTTCAGTACAGAAAAATAAAAAGAAAAGCTCACACGTAAAATTTTAGCCCCAGGAATTTTATGTTTTAATCAGTTTGCTTAGTAAAATACAGTAAGATTGTTGCAGTTATCAGCAAGATACTTTTCAGAAATATGACGCTTGCGTCTGTCTCATTTATTAATGTGAATCACAAATATAAATGGCAAATACAAAGCATTCAGCCTCAGTTGTGTTAACTCCCAAGATGGCTTTCTTGTTCTGATGCCTTACTAGCTTAGTTTTATAATGACAGCACTGCAGATCTGATGTCTTTGTACTGAATTTTTAAATAGTCCTTAGAAGAAAGAAAAATCAGGTGTCTAACCAATTAAGACTAGGGATTTGAATTCAGAGTTGCAGACACTTCAAAGAAAGCTAAGTTTGCCCAAAAAGACATTTTCCCATGTCTCTTCTGGTTCAGATGTGTACTGTGAGACATGTTTGGGGGAAAAAAAAAAGGCTGTTTGTTTCATATTTAAGAGACATCTAAACAAGCCTCTGGCTGTAACAATGACCATCATGTTTAAAAAGTAGTTGTATATATTATAACATAATAAGATAATAAATAATACATGTCTGTCTGTATCTGTCTATCCACCCATCCATCCATCTAGCCATCCATCCATGTAAATCCATTCCTCTTAACTGTGAAATTATGAATAGAAAAAATGCTCATTCTCCCTGATATGCTCTGTTTTTTCCTAGGAAAGATCCTGAACCTGGGCTTCAGATATAAGAAACTCTTATTTCAATCAGGCTTGTTTACAAATCTAATTTTTTTGTGTGACACAGTGCATCCAAATGTCCCTTTGCTTTCAGCAGTGACGTAGAAACCTTATATGGAGACACAGCCCTGCTCAAGTGGTTGGTCTCTGTGGATCCAAGGACTGAGACCTCTTGAATCCAAATCCCCTCAGTGTCTCCATGGGCTACAGTCAGCTAAATGGTGTTTTCTGTTATCTGCTAGTGGCAGATAAAGTCTCTGCTGCCCTTGGAGGAGGTTCAGCGAGTTGTTTGGGGTTTGAGGGCAGGCCAGGGAGCGCGCCTCCCTCACGGGGAGCATTGCTGCTTTTCACTGAGGTGGCTGCTACCTGCCACAGGCTCCAGGTGTGCCAGGTTTGATAGTTGAACACTTTGCTCCCCTACACAATTCAGAGCTTTATACCCTTCCTTCTGTGAAAACTTCCCAATTCATTTTGCTGCTGGTAAAACGCCTGTCTGTGGGCAGGTGCTGGGGACAGCCTGGTGCTGGCAGTCCCCAGGCCCTGGGAACGGGCACTCCAACAAGCCCCAGTGCCAGGATTTTATGCTGCAGGCTTTTCTTGTCCATGCATCTGCATCCTTGCAGATGAGTGAATAATTTTTCAAAGCTTCGTTGTCACAGTGGGACACCCCCGAGGGAGAGCTGTGAGGATGCAGGGGGTCACACTCAGCATGTCTGCATTCTCCCACATGGGGCTGGAAACTCAGGTATCTGGCATACGGCAGGAGTGCTTCCCATAGAGGAGGGGATGCACAAGGCAGGGGTGAGGTTGTGGTGTTGTGGAGACAGTGAGAGGAATACTCAGCGTGGTAGGATGCCAGCGAGACCAGCACTGCAGAGTAGTGGTGTTCACACAAGGAACCATAACTCTTTTTGGCTGCCTTTGCATCCTCATTATGAATTATTTTAATTTCTTCTGTGGATTTATTAAGCGCCTCTTGTCCTGGTGGTTTAGCACTTATTTACCAAGTTAAACCAAGCAGTAAATTACCTATGATTGCCTGGCTGCAATGGACAAAATGACAGAACTGCAGTTGCTTTGTTATGAAACTAAAGTCAGGCCAGAAATAAAGAAAATAGGAAGGGTTTTACTGTATTTCCTCCCTTTGCCTTCTGCTAGATTTCCCTGGAGAGAGGAATGCTTGTGGGAAGTCCTCCTGGAGAAGACCTCTGCTGTCCCTAGGGCTTTAACAGAGCCTCCTAGATGATGGATAAGCACTGGTTTTCTTCCTGATGGAGCCTATGTACACAGTTGCTTTTTACCACAGCTCCCATTATTTCCATCCAAATGCACCTTCTCTCCAGAAAAGGCTGATCCAGCTTGAGGATTTGCTCCATCCATTTATTCGGGCTCCAATTTTTCTTCTGCAGCAGAGTTGCATTTTCCCGGTGATTTGCAGATAGGTCAGGTATTAACTGGGTGTGCTGGGGTTTGGTGTCTGGTTCCACAGTTGGCCCTTCTCCATGAACCCCATTAAAGCTTTTATGCTACAATTTAGGCTAAGAAATTCTGTTTTATCAATTTGATAGTCCTCAAGGTATCACAGTGAATGGCAGATTGGATTATACAAAATGAAGACAGTTTTATTGAGAGCCTGTTAAAGGCTCTATGCTAATGTTGTAACTTAATTTATAAAGTGCTTATACTAACATCAAATTGATTGTGAGCAAAGAGGCAGAGCTGTTTGGTCTTTTGAGGCATTACTTCTCGGTAGAACCAACACAGTTGTGGTGTTCAGTTGAGAATAACAGGTAATTGTAGTGTGTTCCCAGCAGTTGGTCATTTACAATCCCCATACATTTCCTGTGCAAACATTTTCCCTTTTTTGATGCTTGTTTTTGCTGACCCTTCTCTAGTCACGAGACAGGGTTCCCTTATTAATCTGTAAATCAGAGACATTTAGTTGGCTTCTGCAGTTTCAGTATGGGTTTGGTCATGTTCCAGAGGAAAAAATGTTGCTTTGACCAACCACTGTGATGTCTGTTTTTCCAAGCAGGAGACAGAAGAGAGAGTAGAGATAAGATACAGTCAAACAGAGAATGCCTTTTCTAATTACAAATAGCCCATTCTGTTCTCCTATGGGCAAAAGGCCAAATGTAATATATTACATACTAAAACAACATAACTGTATATACGTGTGCTTAATTTGCTTAATTTTAATTGTGGGGAAAAAAACATGTGAATTGAGAGTTTTCAGTAGAAGGAATGTGCATGTTTCTTTGGGATAAACCAGCAGTTTGTAAGAGGGAGAATTTTCTTTAGTCTTTCTGACTAGCTGTGGACTTGGGGTGCAGTTACAATGCTGTTTACGTTCACAGTCCTACTCAGATCAATTCATAATGAAGGCAGATGAAGGCAGGCTCCTCTAATGACTGGAAAGAGTCCAGTGTATGTTAGGAATTTCTGAGACTCTTTTTAGGGTGCACTGCAGCTAATTAAATCCAAGGGAAAGAAAAAAAAAGAATAAAAAATAGTAGAGGAAGTGCAAGTACAGATTGTAAAACTAACCTCAAGGGTCTTTGCCATGTCTAAGCTCTCTTCATTTGAATCTAATTTTGGGGGGAATAACTGCATTTATTTACATTCCTTAAGTACATCTCATAATCCCAGTAGGATGGACTCTGCCTTCCTCCATTCTCTCCCAGCTTTGTGCGCCACATTTTTACCTGAAAATGTTTCTTTTCACTTTCGCTTGTAGGCATCGCTGTGTGTGTCTTGTTTGCTCCCCTTCATTTGAAGATGTCTGAGAGGCTGATAACAAAGGACCACTGGAGGTGTGCATATAGGCTAGGCTTAAGACATGGAAAGACTTAATCTCTTCCTGGGGTTGGCAGCCTGCACTGGAAATCATCAAGCTCTTGGCAGACGCAAATAAAATGCAAAGAAGAGCTCAGGGGGAGTCGAGCATCGGTGTGTGGGAATGCAGGGCAAGATAAGGCTGGGCTACTCCGTGGGGAGAGGGCTGTCTCTGGGGCACCTTGGAAGCAAGGCTGGGGGAGCAGACAGGGTGCAGCACTCCATGAATCAGGGAAGCCAGACAGTTACTGTCCGTCTCCATCACCTGGAAGGAGCTTGCTCATCCCCCCGGCTACAGCCACTTCAGTTCTGCTGCTTTAAATAAGCAGAGCGAGGGGGATCAGAGCTTTTAGCTGTTTTTTCAGAAGCTGCTACAAGGAACTGATAGGGAGGCTGGTGAAAAGGAAAGCTGGTTTGGAGCTAAAGATCTGTGTGCAGCCTGAACCCTGGCTGCCTAAGAGATGGCGTCGTGGGAGAGGAATACCGGAGCAGACTTGTCACAGGGAGAAGCATTGCTGGGCTCTCCCACTTGACCTCTGGTGGGAGTCTATGAACTTCAGGGGCTCACAAAGAGCTTTGCAGAAAAGCTGTCTGCTCTCCTGGTGCTCACAGGTCTGTGCTAGGGCTCAGAGGCCAGTGGCTGCTGTCTCCTCTGGGCCCCTCTGTTTATTTGCCTTCAGAGAGTCTTTGAAATCCTGCTAAATGAAGTCTTGTGTAAATGTATTTTTTTAAACCCCTACAGTTTAATGTGAATAGAACTGTTCTGTGTTCCTGCATTTGCTGAACTTGTTTCCCACTGAGGAATATGAAGTTGTTTCAAGTAACTAGTAAAGTGGCTTTAGGAATACAGATGTAGACCTTGAATTCGTAAATCTTTAGATGTGATCCTGTGGACTGGCTACAGGAAACTGTTTTGGAGTATTTGGGTTAACATACAGGTTGCAGGCCTAGGCTCTCTTGTGCTTAATAATGCCAAAGATTTCCTATATGAACCAATAAATGCAGATAACAAATCCTGTGGCAGTAACAGAACTCCAGGAACCCCAGTGCAAAGCTGCAGATTCCCATGTGTGCTGGTGAGAGGCTTTGTTTCGAGATCAGGCTTTGGTTCTGCATTTGCCACTCTGTGGAGCTGAAAACCTAAGCACAGTAAGAGCCTTTGGATGAGTGACATGACAGAATGGTGACTTCATTCAGTGTTCTCAGTTTAAGAGTGGTCCTTTTTTCAAGCTATTAATTATTTTTTTCTTTTCTGCAAGTCGGTTACTATTAAGTTTCCAAATATTTTCTGCCCTCTCATGTATCTTTATGTCTGTATGTTTATGTAGGCAAGCAATTAAGTAGACTTATTTAATGATTTTTCTCTTTGAAGAGAATTTGGTTTATTTAGAAGGAAGCCATTTTGGGTTTATTTCTTGGTGAAAACATAGATGCTGGGAAGATGCCAGGTTGCCATGTCCCACTAATAACTAGAGCAGCTGCCCTCTAAAACTTCGCTTTCACGCTGAAGAATAAGTTCCTGATTTTCCTTTGATGGAGAAACAGATGTAGGGCATATCTGAATGATAACAATTATGTGCTTTTTATCCTCCTATTTCCTAACTGTCTTGTAAATGGAGGGGCTTTTCATGCTGCTACCACTGGGACAAAAGCATCCCTGAGCTACCTGAGACAGTCAGCCCTTGCCTGCAATTGGATAGCCATGGGATGGGAGGGTAGTTTCCATGGGAAGGGAATGGGATTTGTGGGGTAAAAGAGTGCCTTTCCCAGGGAGCTCACAGGTTTTGCAGCATTTTGGGATCCTCCTAGACCCACAGCTACCGGGGTGCAGCTGGTATTTGTGATTTCTAATCTGCAGTGCTCTAGTGCTTTAGGCAGCCTAAAACTGTGACTTAGGCATGTCAGGACCATCTCATAAAAACTACAGAGGACCTTGAACAGAATTCCCTTTTTAATTTCCTGTTTCTTTTCCATCTTTCACTCTCTTAAGTGACCAAAGTTAGAAGGTTCAATTGGTTTGTTTCTCTTGGCAGCGCCGTGTCTGGTACAGGTGGAAGGAAAAGGTAATTAAGCGGTAAGTCAGAAGGAGAAGAGGAGTGCACTCTACATCTCCCAGGGTTGTCCTTCTCCCTTGGGATGCTTGCCAGGAAGGAGGTGGGATGACACTTTGAAGCAAAAGCACTCCAGAGCATCCTTCAGGGAGGCCAAGCTTTTTGCAGCTTCCTTTTGACATTTTCCTGTCCCATCCTGCTCCCACACTTGCGCTTGTTGGCTTCATGAGCCTCTCACTCAGCAAGAGTGATGTGCCAGTACCTTTAGCTCTTGAATCCTGCTAATACATGAGAGATTTTCCCTGAGTGCCTTAACCGGATGGTGTCGAGCAAACCGTATTTCTTCCAGTGCTCCCCGTCTTTTAATGAAAACAAGGCCATTCCTCCAACATTATGTGATGCTTTGTTTTATACAGATTACACTGAAATTCTCGGTTACGAGGTTATTACAGTTTATAATCCCCTGAAACTCCATTATGAATCCTCTTGTAGTAACAAGTACCTGGCTGTCACATATGCAAATGCCTTATCTCAGGAGAGCAGCTGGGCACAAAGGATGCCCTTTGCTGAACACTTCAAGGTATGTGCTGAGACTGCTTGTTTCTTTTTTGTGTGAGTTTATCCCAAAAGGAACCTGCCCTCCAAGAAATCAATAATGCTTCTATATTTAGATGTAGATACAGATATAGTGTTTCTTATTGGTTTTCTTGGCTGTGCCAACACAAATTCCAACCAGAGAAGTTATTGAAGCAGGAAGATAAATTTTGACCAGGTGCTACCAGAAATACCTAGTTATTCAGAATCTGTAGGGTGTCATGCTGTACGTGTGATCTGCCTCATCTGTGATGCTCAGCAGCAGCTCTTTTAGCATCTTAAAAACAAAAAATTGCAATTCTTTGTAGTTTCCTGCAGTACTTCTAGGTCCTTGGAAATGTGCAGTGAGCAGATAGGACTTTGCTGCCTCCCAGCTGAGGGGATCAGCTCCTTTGGACAGCAGCAACTTAAAGAGCTGAATTTCTTCAAAACTGTCCACCGTAATCATGGGACTTTGATCACCTATATCATCTTTCTGCCTACACTTCTCCTAATGATAGGGGTTGTTCCTCTTTCTGCAGCACTGGGGAAAAACTGCAAACTCTGAAAACTGCCATTCATCCTTGCTATAAAAGTAATTAGGGAACTTGCTGTATTAACATGCAGAAAGTGAAGCCAGATTGCATTCTCTGCTGAGACCCTGGGGGACAGAGAGATACTAGGGCTTTATCATAGGAACACGGGGCCTTCGTGTGGGCTAATTGAAATGTCATAAGCTGTGCATCAGTTAACACGGTCAGATACATCTCCATTGTGAAATCCACAGCTGGTGGATGAGGTGACTTTCTTCGGACAAAATCCTGGCCTTGCTGCAAGGGTGAGTGAGAGAGAATGTAAAAAAGGGAGAAGGCAGGGGGAGAAAAAGAAGGTGAGTGTCTAACTGAAGTTAGAAGGGATTTTGTTTTAGAGAATGTTTTCTTAACAGAGTGCTGCAGCCCTCCCCTTCAGCATTTTGGATTGAATTACTCTTGGTAGCGATAAGCTCCATTAGGGCTGTCACTTCCAAAGGAGGCTTTTTCCTGTCTGTTACTCTCTGTTCCTCCCCCAAACCTCAGGAACAGTGATACAAACATTAAAAGGGGCCAGAGCAGGCCGTGAGGATGAACTTTTTAGTACTCTGCTAGTGCAGGCATTGTAGAAAATTAGTATTTCATGTGTGCCTCTCTTCACAAGGCATGTTTCAATCACAGGCTCCTGGTGCCTCAGCTTGGCGCCTGGCTGCGAGCTCTGTTGTCTTAAGCAGGGTCATGAACTTATTTTTGTTTCTTGCTGGCTGTTATCTGGGAACGAGTCAGGGGCCTTGGCCATGTTGTGTTGGGCAGGCTGCCCCAGGGGCTGTCTTGGCACTGCCATGAGAGGAGCTGAGCATGTGAGTGTGCACAGCACTGAGTGCTGCTCCCCACACCGATAAAGCCGTGTTGCACATTCTTACCAGGAAGTAAGCTTGGGAAGCAGCAACTACAGAAGTGAAATAGTTTTCTCTGCACATCCCTAGCAGGTAGGTAGGCAGTGCTACAGACAGATGTACAGCCAAGGTGTGAGTAGGACAAGCTGCTGTTTGATGTGATAACCCCACTGTGTGTTTGCACAGCACTGACTGATGCAGGCAGGGACACGGTGCTGGGATGCTCCTGAGAGTGGTTGTAGCAGAGCACGTCTGCTTGGCACAGGTGAAGATGCAGGTTTCCTCAGACTCCCCCAAGGGCACTGGCAATCTCTGGACCCACCTTTGAGAGAAACAGAATGTGGTTCCCCAGCACCTGCCAATGGGCAAAACTGCATCTGCAGTGCAGTGTGTTGTGGTCCCTTAGGCTGAGGCTGGCCTACTGCCATGCATGCTGCCCAAACAGCCTCACAAGCTTGGGAATACCAGCTCATGTCTGGGTCTTGCCCCTCTTCTCTCTTGCTCAGCCACTTTGCTGCACTCAGCTGCAGTTTCACCTTCACTCAGCCTCTCAGCACGCCTGCAAGGTGGGCAAGTGCTGCTGTACCATTTGTTCAGCAGGCAGGCAGCTGGGGAGTGGCTCAGCCTAAGTGACATAGGACTCCGTAGTGAAGTTTAGGATGGGTCTCAGGAGCAAGTGGTCACTTGTTCTTTTTCTTATTGTGATTTTAATGACTGCTTATCACCATACATATGCAAAACCAAAAGCATGAGTCAATATACCACAACCTGAGCCAATGCAGGCAGCATTCTGCTTCAGATGCACTCACCCAGGAGTAAAAGCCTCTTAATGTCTTCAGAGTATTAATATGCTTAAAGTGGATTTAAAGAAAAGGTAAGAGAGTTGTGAATTAAATATTGATCCTGGTATTTCATTGTCGAGTTGCAGGCATTTGATTGCCTGTGGATTATTCTGCCATTGAATCATAGCAGCTAGAGATGGAAAAACTGTACAGTTATCCCATTCAGCTCCTTGGCAATGGAAGAGTGTTCTCCACAGTACATTTTTGTAGCGGCTGAAGTTGATTACTTAATTCCAATTACTGACAGTCTACTAATTGCTTAGGCTGTATTCCAATTTTTGTCAGCCCTCCCATCAAGTTAACTCCTTACAAAGAGGTCTGCCCTGCCTTCTGGATGGGGCTCATATGAGTGGCTTTGAATAGGAACTTGTAAAAGAATTTTTTTTCTTTTCGGTTTCATTTCTGACTACATGTGTTCTTGATCCACCTGCACTTTATAAAATAAACAAGCAAACTAAAATGCCTCCAAGTGAGTAATTTAGGGAGATCAGACATGTCAATATTTCCCAGCCATGATTATTTTGCTTTCAATGTGTCCGCGTCACTAACCTCCTGTGGATGGCTTTATGATTTTTTTTTATACTTCTAGATAAATTAAGGCAAAATATCTCTGCCAAAGTCTCTAGCATTCACATCCTTTCTATCCCTGCCATTGGAGAATTATTCTTCAGCACTCCTTAGTTACAGAAATTAGTCCTGATGAAAAGGAAATATTTGCTTTCTCTGTTATTGGTAAACTCACACCTTGTCCCTTCAGCATCTTCTCTGTTCTTAAAACTGTCCTGTTTTACCCCAGGGCATTTTACTGTAGAGAAAAGTTAAGTGCACGCTGGCAAACATCAGAGAGCAGGGTACAGTTTTCTGACTGCCCAAATTTCTTTAAATCATTTATTTATTCACTCCTTCTTTTTCTTTTTTGCCAGTGAATGTGTATGAGCAAGGGTTTCTTGATGGGACTGGACAGCCAGAAAGGTGCCAGATGGAAAGGTTGGCAGAGACAGGGGTCATGGGGGAGCAAGGATGAGTCTGTGAAGTTTATTTTAAAAAGAAAGTGCTGGTGAGTGAGCTGAGGGGTAAAGGCTGGTGTGGGTCTGGGGAGAAGATGAAATGCTTGAAGGTGGATAAAAGGACTTCTCTTCTGTGTGTATGTGCACTGCAGAAGCAAGTAACAGCAGACTGGAATATGCTCAGCATCCCTGAGTGCTGCTGGGCTCTGTCCAGCACCGTTAGGGGACAGCAGGCACCGAGGGGCTGGTGGGCTGCCTGTGCCCACAGATCTCAGCCATCCCTGGAGGTGATGCGAGTGAAAGGAGAGCCTTGTGGCTCAGAACAGCATCAGAAAGTTTCCTAAGGGACCATAGTAAAGAGGCTTAGTTTTGACAGGTGAAGGTACAGAAAGATCTCCCAGGCGAAGTGACATCAGATAAATGTCATTTTCAACCACATCTCCAGCACAGTTTTGTGGGGGAAGATTTCCAGGCACAAAGAGAGGAATTTGACTGTTGATGAAGATTGCAGCCAGAAAGAAGTCAGTAAAAGAAAGTCCAGTTTTAAAAGAATTTTGCAGAAGACAGACAACTATGTGACATCAAGTCCATTAGACCTCCCGGTACATGGAATTAGAGAATTCTGCTCAGTCAAAGATGACACAGAGATATGTCAAGCTTTTGGCCTGGGAACTTATAAAATGCCTTAGAGTCCTGGCTTTGCTTTTACTTTGAACATCCCAGTTGAGAGCTGAGTGAAAGAATAGCTGGAGAACAAGCAGGCTATAAATGAGCCTGTGCAGCAGAGCTGCTTCTTTGAAGGTGCATGGCCTTTCACTGCCACACAGCTTCAGCATCTGAGGCTCATCAAGTTTTTAACCTGACAAAATGAACCAGGGAAAGGGAAATGCACAGAGGGAAATTGTTACATCTGTCTGCAGTTTAAGCTGAGTCTCGAGTTCAGGTTACAGAGTAAAGTAAGGTTCACAGGAGTTATTTTAATATTTCAGGAACTGCTGTCAAGACCATAGTTGTGCTTATGACTGGCTGTGTAGAATAACCTACAGGAAACATTATTTGCACTGGAGAACACAGTCTGAGACAGGGATGTTGTATGTAAGCTCAGAGTGTAATATTAAAAGGAGCTACTATCTCCCATGGTAGTTGTTCCTGAAACAAATATATTGCCAGTTATTGTAGCTGTGCTATGTAACCTCCAAAAAAATTGCCACCATCACCTCCAAACAATAGTTTGTGGATTTTTAATCTTCTGTTTGATGGTTCACATGGCCATTCTCTCAAAATGTGAATTGTGTCTGTATTACAGATGGCTGTGTAAAGCGAGGAATCATCCTGCTTTTTTCTGCTTACCTTACATTGGTGTATAGCTTGTGGCACTTGTACTTGACTGTTCTTAAACCTCAGCATGTCCTGTATATTTCTGTCCCTTGCAATGTGAGTCTGAAATGAAAAGATGATAAGATGATGGGGGTGGTGTGAGTCCCATGGGTCTCATACCTTAAGCAGCTATCTTTGGACATAAAACTTTTGCTCAGATAGCATATAATTTTATACTTACAACTATGGCATTTTATCATTAGGAACTGCTTTTATTTAGCAGATTTAAAAAATTCAACCACTTTCATTAATTTTCAATCCAATGCTGATGTAAGATACTTGTGTTTGAACAGATGAAAAAAATTAATACAAAGAAGGGATCAGACATGTTTCTGTGTTCTCACAGGACAAGGTTGAGAGGGCTGAGATTAAAGGAAAGGAGATTCAGGTAGATCTCCTGGAAATCTTTCAGATGAGATAAATAATTAAGCACAGGGTAAGTTGCCTAGAGAAGAAGTCAGGTCTGCACTGAGGAGCTTTAAAAACTCACTGGGTACGTGGTATAAGCATGATTCAAGTTGAGTGGAACTTGCCTGCAGATTGAAGGACTGTGACTGTTTTCAGTGATTCCCAAGATTCAGGGAAGGAAAAATGCAGGTCTTGCACCAGTTCCTAGTGTTCTGCCTGGATTTACCTCTCCTTGTGCAGGCTGGGTTGTAGCATTAAAGGTCTGTAAGCACCCAAAACATTGCTGCATTTGTGGCAAAGCAGTGGTTCGGAAATACAACATAATTGCAAAGAAAGGTCAATAACCTTATTGGGAGTTAAGTGGGAAGATCTATGGTCTAAAAGGGAATAAGTGTCTGGCAAACAAAAGTAGTCAAATTTAGCAAAGCAGAAGAGAATGAATCAGTGGGCAAATGTCTTTGTGTTGTTGTTTAAACTGTGATGCTCTTCTCCTCCAAGGTTGCTCTACAGTTGAACCTTAAGCAGTTGCAAACAGAAACTTTAGGATCCCCTTCCCAAATAAATAACAGCTCTGGAAAGCAGGTGCAGATTTACAGGGTGGTGATGAGTGACTGCAGAGACGTTGGCACTCCGTTTACGCTGGGGGGGAGTATAGAGTGCACTCCAAGATCACGCCGTGTGGTTCACAACTCTTCCATCCACTCAGCACGAAGTTTCTTTAGAAAGCAATCAACTTCTGTCATGGATGGCATGTTGCAATGATGGGTGGAGGGAATTGCAGAACTCTGGCAGCTCTTCTCCCAGTAGTTGTTGCCATCAAGGCAGCTCTGGAAAGAGAAGGAGAGAAGGAGGTAATTTCTCGTTCTTTTGACTTGCTCTGATTATCTGTTTCACTTTGAAATATTGAAGCTGTGGTTCTGGTGCTTTTGCTAAGAGTGCTTTGGGACTGGCTGGTAGGAAGACTTTCCAGCAGCCCAAATGCAGCAGTGCCATCCTGCAAGCCTGCACACTGAACTGCTCTGAGTGATTACTTGCTTTCAGCTGGGCTACAGAACTGCCCGCTGATCCACGCTGCATAGGAAATGAATATGCATGAGTAAGAATGGGAAACCAAGCAAGCAAAAATATGTTTTCAAACATTTTATGGTTTTTCCATCCATCTTTTCATCCAAAGGAAAGCTTCCTGGAGAGTCAGTGTTGGACTGTCAGTTGAGGAAACTGAGGGAGTGTGCCCATGTGTGTGATTATTTTAAAAACAGCCATCCTCTTTCCCAGGTGAAAGAAGAGATGCATTCCCTTCCCTGCTGCGCATAGCTCTGACTGATTGATGATGCATGCTCAGGAAGAAAATAAATGCTTGTCCAAAAATTACTTCCCGTATCTTTGAGAGGACCAAGCTGTATTATTTTTTCTCTTGATTCCTAGAGTTGAAAGCTCTGCTTTTACTCTTAATGGTAAGAGATGGCTGTGTTTGATGAAGGTTTTCTGAACCGCCTAAATGGTCAGGTGTCAGAGATCTATAGGCAGCTGGTGTTTGTTTAGTAAATGATGTCCCTGTTATTGTAGTAAAAGACAGGCCTCAGTGGGCTGTAAGTACACTCTGTTCCCTTGCATGATACCTTTGTCCAAATGTACATTTCAGACCTTTGGCTGTTTGCTCTCAAATTTCTTTCTTCTTCATTACATTTCCCTCTGCTTCTCTCCCACCAGGTTATTACACTGAAATAAGATCAATCCAAGTAATTCATGCAATAAGCCTTTCAGGAGGAAGCAGAATTTTCTCTGTACTACAGTTGTCATTGCAACCTTATCTGTTGTTGTTTGCCAACCATCGATGCTCCCCTGTAACTTGAATAATATGACAGAGACAACAATTAACATGTATTTAGTGTATACCATTACCACAAAATGCTCCTATCTATGTGCATGAGAAATTGTGAATTGCAATAAATAATCTGTTTTCTGAAGTTGATGGCATGTCTGCACTGTGGAGGGTTAGAAAGGGCACTCTCTTGGTTAGAGAGTACATGGGATTTTGTTATCAGATGAGTGGCCAGATAAGAACTTTAACAGCTGACTCTTTCCTGTCTGTCTCTCCTCATTTTACTCCTATGATGTTATTCTTGTAGATGTAGAGGAATTTTAGGTAATTTACAGGATCAGCAGAGTGTCACCAAGATCCCAAAGCTCACCAGACATTCATTTGAATAGGAAAAAATGGCTTTGGGGAACAGATTTTTGTCGACCTGTATCTCCCATATAAGAGTTCACCTTGTTCTGTGTTTCACATACACAGATGTAATTACCAAAATAGCTTGTCCCATGGTGTCTTGACCATTTGGTTTCTGGTTCTGTTTCAGGCTGTAGTGGTTACAGGTGGGGATTTGGTGCAAGGCCTGGAGAATACAACAGTGGGACTTCTACAAGACCCAACCTTACCTTGTCTGGGATATTGCATGGTCATTATTATCTCATGTCAACTGCTTTGTTTCCTCACTTTTGCTTCACCTAGAACCCAAAGCTACCAGTCTGCTCGTCTGGAAGTGCTAGTGTGATGTAACTGAGAATAGAGAGTTCTCTGTACGTACCTGACATACAGGTGGCCCTGGGTTGTACCTTGGAGTCAAGTCCATCCTGAATCTGAAAACATCTGAATCCAGGTGGAGAAGGTATTTGAAAGAGGAAAGGAGATTGTGAATTCTTTGAGCCTTGGAGAGATCAATCGGTTCATCAAACTCTGAATCCAAGCTTTCCAAATAAGAGCACTCTGCCCTTAACTCTTTATGCAGTAAATCTGAACATCTGATACTTCACTTCTGATGAACCACTGGCAGAAAGCCCAGGAATGCAGAGCCTCAAACTGTCCTACAATTAACATTTCAAAGTCTCCAGATCTGTGAGTGGGAATTAAGTGTCCCATAGATTCTGGGCACACCCTGTAGCCAGGTTTGCATCTGACTGTGATTTAACAAATGCACTTAAGATTTAAAAATTCCCTTAAGATTAGGAGTTAGATGGAGTTGCTGGAGTAATCCTTCCCTTGTAGACAGAAAGTTAAATTTATGTTCCTCACCAAAAGATCACAAGGACAAAGAAGGGTGACATTGCAGGTTTCCTCATATTCTTCTGAAAGAACACAGTCATTTGTTCAGTGTGGAGGAGAAGCACGACCTCCTTTCAATATTATTTTTTCTGTTCAAGCATATCTGGCAGAATTAGAACTGCAATAAATCTGTCCTGATAGTGATGCAAATGTGCGAAATTGCAGATCTCCTTCAACAGCCTTTTGCTCTTAGTTTGTTTCTTTTCAGTTGTCAAGCTGCTGAGTTCAAGTAACCCTTTCCCCTGGAACAACACTTTATTGGGGAAAAAGCCCTGATACTTTCTCTTTTTTTCCTGGCTTCACTTTTTATTCTCCTCATTGATACTCCAAAGATGAATCTCTGAAGGAGCCGAATAATTGGAATCTTCAGGGTACGAATTGTTCATTTTCCACTAAATATGAAACCCATCATGCTGAACTGTGAATACAGCAGGATACACTTAGCAGGTGTATGAAAATGAAAATAAAAGGACACTGATTGAAAGGAGAGGGAAAAAAGAATCATGAAAGTGACATTTCTTCAACTCATCCAAAATATACAAAACTATTTTAACTGCTTTCATAACAGATACCATGCAAAGAGACCCAATTAATTTTATCTTCATGCTGCTATACAATCTGTGTAATTCTTTTGGTCACACAAATGTCTGAGGTACACTATATTATTCATACAGACTTTACTCCTTGGTAAAAGAAATCACATTTAATCTCTTTTCTCTTTATCTATGGATTGATCTGTCTATGAACAGTTCCAAATCTTAGCAGGGGAAAAAGCGTAAGTAAAGTCAGCCTGAGAAGTTCTGGAAGAAACCTTAAAGAGAACACATATTTGCATCAAACAGAGATACGTGTCTAAATAGAGGAGCACATCCTGTGTGAATGTAATATGTGATTGTGTTTAAAGGCATAATGTCTTCTAACTTGGTATGTTGAAGCAAAGAAGTGCAAGAGATCAGTGTCCTTACAGTTTTCATGAGGCAAATGGAAGGGATGCTAACTATATCAAATGAAACCCCAATTCCATGCATTGTTACAGGGAACCAAATCCGTTTCTACAATTCCTTAAGCCAGACTCACTTTTGGTTTCTGCTACTGGAAAACAGCAACAGGGGACTTATCCAAGACCCTCAAAGGAAAGTGCTGGTTCAGTTGGGCAGTGGGCAATGGCAGAAGTTTTCTGAAACTTCTCTGTAGAAATACAGGATGGGAAAGTCAAGTTGCCCTCCACTTTTAGGAATAGGTACCTTGGTTCCTTTGCAGAACTAGAGCTAGTAAGTCTTCACATTTTCGTCATAGTCTTCACTTTATCCTTTAATAAACAGGATAAAGGATACCCTGATATATTACAGGCTGCTCAGTTTGCCTGAGCTGAATGTTTTGGTCTACAAGGGTGCTGGAGAAGGAAAAAACACCATTGACTGGAATTTGCTTATGGCAACAGAGTGTAATTGACAAGTAAGCAAGTGGGTGCTCTGAGATTTGTTCTCCAGAAAGTATGAAGAGGGTAGATTGATTTCATAATTAAATGTGAAACTGCCTCATTTTCTGGTTTCATTGTCTGCTCAGAAGCCAGCCCTAGTTTGAAGAATAGTTTTCTCTGATTTACAAGGCTTTCAGAAAGCTTTGGTTCAGTTTGGGGTAATCTTGTGCCAAATTCAGCTCTATACAAGAGGCTGGGTAAATCTGGATTAGTGTATAATTTTATGCATATGGTACAGAGAAATCAGCAAATTGCTTACAGTTCTTTTTCTGCCTATGGGCTGATGCAGAGAGGAGCCACAGCCATATACAGCCAAATTTCCGGGGAACTCCAAATGCTGACTTTGGTACATGGGCCTACATTTTTTTGCAATCCCCAAAGAACCCAGCATTGTTGTTTCATCTGAATATAAAACACAGTGTAAAACTTGTTTATCTCCTGCAAAGTAAAAGCATGAAAATTAGTCTTGTAATATTCACTGAATTGAGTTTGCTGAACCCAGGGACCAAGCTGAGATCAGGTCACCTTTGGGAGAAAGTCCATAGCGTGACCATTTGACATTCAGTAGGTGGGAGAACCATCTGCATTTGAATGTGGGAAAAGTAAATGGCCATAGAAAAGGGGAAAGTGCCACAACTTTCACTGACTGCAGATTTCAATAGCTTCTTCATATTCAGATGAGAATCAGGAGGGAATTGAGACCTGATGTGGAGCACTGTTTGTTCTCCAGTTTGCTGCCCACATAGCCCCACTTCCCCTTGCCCCTTTCTCCCAGCAGATTACTGAAATACAGGCAAGTCTGCCCCAAAGGCTTGTTTTTGAAGATTGCAGCATCTTCTGCAGCCTGGCCTGATAACCACACAGTAAGTGTGTATTTGTTACAACGTGGGTGGGAAGCCTCTTGGAATATAGGACAGAGAGCCTGCCCTGTATTACAGGTGGGGTTTTTTCATTTAACAAATGCTCATTTATCAAGCTGCTGCAGGGATAGAAACCCACCTATTTCTGCCTGTGTGCCTGCAAGGATATAAAAAACACCTTTAAAGGTATAGACGGACTTGAAACCCCACAGGATTTAAAGGCAGACATGAGGTACATGCAAGCTTTTAGAAAGATAAGTAGTTCACGTCATCCTTATTGTGTTTTTACTGATTCTATAAAACATCTTAAAGTAGGGATTTAAAAATGCTTCCTTCTATAAAATTATTCCTCTCCCTGCATTCATCTTTGCATGGTCTGCACATTTCAGGGGGGTTTATTATGGAATACTGGATTTGAATAGTGCTTTTCCTTTTCATTATTTTAAGTAATTTCCTTGGCAGTGATTATACTTTACATTAATGCCCAAACTAATAGGCAGAGTGAATGTCATTGGCTCTTACTCCCTTCTCTTTACCAGTCCAAGGGTAACTGTGAAGTTAAAGTAGTTTTGTTGGTCTGAAGCTGGCATCAGAACCTTGTCCCTGTTGAAAATGATCCTTTGTGTGTTTCTTTTAATACAGACAGTGATTTTAGGCTTTTGCTTACAATACACATACACACAACTACTTGAAGCATCATACATATTTTTGTGTCTTCTAGTGACTTTATTTATGATATAACTATAAAAAAACCCCCTAGGCTAGTTCCCCTTTGAGGCTATGGCTTTGATCATAGAATATTGCATTGAACTTAACTTTACTTTAGAGGCTCGAACAAGAACAAAAGTCAAGAAAAATTAGAACAGCAGGAAGGGCCTTTCTATTCAGAGGCAGATTATCTTTAATCCTCTTCCCTTCCTTTTGCCTGATGTGATATGCACATACAGGCATCCATGTGTACACAACTACTTGTACAGTTTAAGTTTCTCTTGCCCTCCCTCAGAGCGAGAAGCATAAATCTTGTTTCCCTAATAAAGGCATTTAAAGCACAAAGTTATGAAAATATTCTCTATGTTTCTGCGTGGGGTATGTAGGAAGCATTTGTCTTCTCTGTCACTTAGTATCCTTGCTGAAGTCTCTAGGGACAGCAACATTTGGTTTTCTTGAAATTTTCAATAAAGGACAGGCAAATAATGTCTTTCACTACTAGGCTTTCCCCAGCTTAGCTCTGCTGAGAGTATCTTGCAGGGACAATTACCTTGCGCCACTGCCGGAGTTTCAATGGTCATTGTTATTGCAGCATTTGTCCCTTTCCTGACAAATCTCATTATTCCCATGGCTGAGGAGCATTAGTGGACCCAGGGGAGCCAGGAGGGGATGGCAGCTGGCAGCTCGCCCCGGGCAGAGACAGTCCAAGAGCGGGTGAGCAGAAGAAGGTCAGAAGAGCCCATTTGGGTACTCTGCTGTATCTCTGAGCTGCCAGCTAAGTAGTGCTCGCTGTGCTTGATAGCCCTGCCCTGCCTGGGGCTTGCTTCTGTCTTAGCTTTGCAGTGCTGCACCCACTGCCCTCCCTACATTTTCTCCCATGAGGGAGGGGGCATTTTCCATGAGTTTCTCACTCTGCTGAAGCAATTGGCAATGTGCAGTCACCTAAACATCAGCAATACCTGGAAATCACATCATTTTGATAAAATACCCTCTTATTGTTGTTTTTTTTTTAGCTTGCTATTTGGTTTAGTTTCAGGCTTTGGCTTCCCTGGCAACACAGCCGGTAAGGATAGCAGATGTCATGGTGTAGCTGGAGTTTCGAGGTCTGCAGAGCGAAAAACAGCCAGAGCTTTTTGGCCTCGTGTCAGGCACTGCACAAGCAGCAGTCAGGCACTGTCAGTGCGGGACATCCCTGTGGCTGAGAGAGCAAATCCATCCTTGCTGCTGCTCATTACATTAAATGGCTCTGTGTTAGGTGGTAGTTCTCTCTTTGAGAAACTAACAGGAGGGGGACAGGAAAGTGTTAAGATATAAATAACTAAAGCCTTATCTTGACTTGAATTTCTTCCCGTGTTTTGTTCCCGATCCCAAACATCCAGCTGCAAAATCCCAAAGAGGCTGGTTTGTAATTCTCACCTGCCTTTATGCAGCCAGCTGTGTTTTCCGCATCCCAGGAGTAATGTGGGTCTCCAGATGTCCTGCTTAACAGGATTCATGCGTTTCTTTTGTAATATGGATGTTCCCAATTCACTTTTTGACATATGATGCATCTTCATTTCTCTCTGGTTATTTCCTATGTAGATATTTCTGTTAACCTTAAACAGCCTGGTTGGGAGAGAAGTGGGGGGATGGCGGTGCTTTGAGAGGTAAACACGAAAGAGTTTCCAGTCTTCGTTCAGATTACAAACACTGGAGAAAGCTGGTGTTTTATCACTTGTAAAGTCCTTCCTGTTTGCTTTCTTTCCCTAGAAATCTTCACCCCAGAAACAGCAAGTACATGGTACTCCCTTCATGTGTGTCACCTTCATATGGCACTGCATTTTAGTGACAGGCTGATTTAGCTTGCTCCCCACTTCCGTCTAGCATCTAGACTTCCAAGCACAGCTGTATTGGTAATTGTTACCATTGGAAAACAGATGCTTTGCTCTCCCTGTGAGGCAGGCAATTTGCTTGATGTTTTTGCTCTCTAGGAATTTTTAGATTTTGTTGGTATTTGTTTGTAGTATTTCCATTTGCAGTGGACAAAATGGATATGCTAGCACACCAATCTTGTGCAGATTTCTGCTGTTAGAATTTATGTAGAGTCTAGGTGGAAGCAAATGAATCAAAGTGGTTAAAGAGTTTATGTGTAGCAAGATTAGTTCTTTCAGTTCTCTTTCTACCTTTGCTGCAGACAATGTGCTGCTTTATACAGATGCTTTCCTGGGAATCTCAGTACCTTGCAGTAATGATCACTGCAGATAATCAGCCTCTGTCTACACCAGAAGAATTACTGCAGCTGGATACCACAGTTATCTCCGCTGGGAGCCCAGATGAGGCACGTTAGCAGAACTGCACAGCCGACACAGTGGCGTTAAGCACGGTCCTGAACCGTGGGACCAGGGATGCTGCCGTGCTTGGTAGGGCAGTGGTTGCCGGCCATCTGCCCAGTCCCCACTGCTGTTAACAGTACCGTCACTGAATTCCCAAAATATTCCTTTCAGGGACCATAGCCATGGCTAGCACTGCTGCATTCTGGCTGACTTTACCTGTGGAGATCTCCTGTTCACAGGAGGAGTGCTGGCTTTGGTGACAGTGCTCAGATCTCCTGTACTGTTTTACTGAACAGAGCAAAACAGGGACCTTTGTTTTAGCATGCCTGAAAATAAATGCTGTCTTATTAACACTGGGGTTTAGAGATAATTTGTTGAGGAAGTGCACCATTTAAAGTTACTGCTCTTATAAAGAAGCCACATTACGCTCTAAACTGTGTGAGCTTTCAATTTGCCTTGCTGGTTTCTGGGTAGGTTTAATTGGATGCAGCTAAGCTTTAGAAGTATGGATCAGTTCTGAGATTTGGGAGGCACCTTGACGACATCCCCAACCTTCCTTAGTGTAAAGCCTGAGTTCATGGGGGCACAGCAAGAGCTGTAAGCCAGCAGCAAACACTAGGTCCTCATGGAAGCTCCTGCGCAGGCAGAGATGAAGCAACCCTGAGCTGCCAGTTCACAGGAGCCCCATGACAGGAGAGGATAAAAGGGACTTTTTGAGCAAACACTAAGACTTACACTTCTGAGAGCTGGTTTAGCAGTGTTTTAACCTTACATAGATGTTCGTACAGCACCTGTGAGTTAAGATCTTGATCCCAATAGAAAGTGTAAGTAGGAGATAGTGTTTCTTACTGCTTACTGGTTCAGAGGAATAAAACAAAATTATAGAAACAGCAGCTATGATGGAGAGTGAACTTTTAATTTTTTTTTCTCATATAATGTTGGTTAATTTGTGCATCCAGTTGGTCTCATGAACCTCAGTGGGACTGTTTGTGGGAATAAATAGGCTAGTTTTTAATCCCTCAGGTTTTCCTAATGGCATCATTATGTCATTTAAAGCATAAGCAGCATTTATCTTGATGACCTCTTGTTATTTGAGATCAAAGTCAGATAAGAGTTGAAAATTAATTTAACCCAGCAATCTCATTAAAAAACTGTCTACAATATGATTTTCACAGCAGAGTCATTCTGAAGGTTTAATTTTGCTCTTTTGCTACAGCCTTTCCTTCCATAAATCCACTTCTTGGCTTGGGGCACTAATTACAACTTTTATCAAGAGTCCTGTCCTCAAAATGCCTGTGCACATGTCTGGGTCTTGTGGCATCACCAGAGTCACCGAACGGGAAATGAATCAAATTACAAAGACCTAAAGATCTAGAGAACTCTAGCCTTGAGTAAGATAAAATACCTACCTACATCAAGGTGAGTTGGAGGGTTTGATAGACACATGAAAAATCCCTATTAGTGCTAAAATATTACTGGAATTAGGTCATGCTCCAGTGTCATTTTCCTAAAGATAGGGGTGTGATATTTATATCAGAAAGACATGAATCTGTGTGAGATGACAGTGTACTAATTTCAAAGTTGCTTTTAAAAATATTTTTCTTACCTCCTGCCTTTTTGAAGGGTCTCATGAGTATATCTAGAGCCGGTACCTCAGTGAAGGTCTAGTTTCATTGTCTAGTTCAGATTTACTATAACATATGGCAGTGATGGTGGTGAGAATCACATTTTGTGGAATAAATCCCAGAGACAGAAAAAAATCTGCTTTTTTTTGAGCTTTTAAAGGTTTCTTCCAATGAGGACCATTTATCCCATGCATTCGTAAAAGAGGAAACAAAACCAACAAAAAACCAAGATGCTGCTTTGGTCTGTTGGATACATCCACAACGTTTCCTTTCTAACCATCTCCTTCCTAATTGGTAAATCCTGCTGCTTAGAAAAAGGTATTCAAAATATGATGTAGAACAAACTCAAAGTATTTTCTCCTTATTAAGTGTTGCCAACCCAGTGCAGGCATGAGTTGTAAGAGAGTGTATCTCAAATTACATTAGATATCTACATTTAAGCAACTGATTTAAGCCCTTTGTATGGTGATGGCAGTATAATTAATTCATACTATGTAATAAAATATGCATAAGTAATTCATACTGTAATGAAAGTGACTTTCTTGTGGTGTAGTGTTAGTAGAAAGACACGGTACTGAAAAAGACTGCAAAATTTCCTACTATGTGTTCACACATTGCAGGATATTTAAAAATATTTTAAACTTCTTGTTGCATTGGGCATATCATCTAAAGCAAAAGAAGCAAATTTGCACTTCATATATAATTGACATCAGCTTTGAAAGCTGTGTTAAAGATGGAAATTCATCTTAAGATCAATTTGTAAGCTTATGGTATGCTCATCAGCACCCATTTAATGAGAATTGGGAAGATCTGTGTAGCCAAGGGGAAATAACAAGCTGAACTGCATCAGGAATATGGAGCCACAGAAATCTGCAGGTCCCTCAAGATATTAGGCACTAATCAGAGAAGATAAGAATGTTGCATACGCTTTTCAATATTTTCTTTTCTTTGTTCTTTGCTACTGAGAATGATGGATAACTTTGGAATGGGGGAATTCCAGAAAGTAAAGGTGCAGTGCTCCCTTTGACAGATATTTCCAAAAAAATTGCCTCTATATATATCCATATATATGTATTCATGTGTGTGAAATGGAAAAACTCAGGAAATTAAATGTCAATAAATCTTTGGGACCAGATGGCATTCATCTGAGATTTCAAAAAAAAACCGCAGAGCAGAATTACTATAAAAATATGTATAGATTGTCACTGAAAACAGCCTCATCTATCAAATGAAAATAGTTGCCAATTGAAAAGATTTTTTAAAAGACAAGAATAGCAGCAAGTATTATATTGTGACCAGTGAATTTAATCTTCCATGGTAGGAAAATAAATGTGCTCTGTTTTAATAAATTAACATACTATTTCTTTTGATATCCTACCATCTTTGACTGGTTTAACAAAAATATTTAAAACAATGCAGAAAACCCCCATGTGTTCTTAGAACATAGCTACAACTAATTATTTTTTTTCAAATGTCTTGTTCTTTCTTCGCAGTCTGTTAATGAAATTTGTTAACAAGAGGGTGAGAGTAAAGTTAGATCTGTTCAGAGATTAGGAGAAGAAATTTGATTACCTAGATTACAGATAGGAAAAAAAGAATATGGGGACTGATATCTATGCCTCAGCACAGGGGGAGGTTGTTGTTATGATGTAGCCACAGATTTCAGACCTAGAGTGAGTGTCGTTAAACACATTGAGAGTGTGAGGAAAGAGGTGACTGCTGGCACAACAGGAACTTGTTTGTGCAGCTCTGCAGTACATTAAAAATTCCTAAGAAAGCTAGGAACCCGGGCAATGTACTTCAGGATAGGCAGGTGCAATGGAATGCATGAAAAGATCGACTTGATAAGCACTCGTTTTGGACTAAATTGAGCCACCCCTACAGGAGATAGAGATGGGAGTTAACCTGTCCCTTCTACATAAGAGCACACCAAAGGTCTTCTAGAATAAATTCAGTCCCGTGGCTGGAAGGCAGGTGAACATCAGGTGTCCTGTGGGTGTCTGAGGTGCATGGCACTCACAGCAGGCAGTCAAGCACTGCCTGACTTTTCACTGCCTGTACAGTAATGGTAGCTGTGACTGTGCCTCCTGGAGTGTTTATGGAACACATCGCTTACCTTAGTTCAGACATCCAGGTAGCTGCCCTTTCCCATCCCAGAAAAAATGTGTAAGGAGCAAAATTAACCTCACAGAGCCAAGCATCACTTAAGATGGGGATGGCTAAAGATGTCAGTGTAGCAGAGGAAGATGATGAGAGGATTACCAAAATGTTGCACTTTGTTAGGGAGGAGATAATGTCTATTATACCTTTTCACCTTCTTTAATTGATTTACTTTTGTTCATTTTCTTCTGACAAAAAAAGGGAAAAGATAGCAAAGAAAGGAGATGGGAAGGCTCACCAAAGATGAGATGAATGGTAGTTAGGAGTGTGGAAAGAGCTTCAGCAATGAAGACTTGAAGCAATGCTAGGAAATCGATTTGTCTCCCTTTCTATGCACAGGCTGTAACTAATGATTTGGAAAATGTTTCTGAAGGAGGTGCTTGCTATAAACCCCAAACTAATTGATCCATTTCACTTCAAAGTATGTGATAAGGGAAGAGTCTACCTTATCTTCTCTTCTCAGGGTAGCAATGAAGTCCTACTTGTACTCCTTTCAGTTCCAGCAAGGAGTCTGCATCACTGACATTCTCAAGCCCAGCTTTGCAAAGAAAACATCTAGAGACTGTTTCTTAAAAGTGGGCTGAGATCTGGTTTTCTCCATGGGAATCAAAAGGAAAGGCTGGACTTTTCACAAAAGATTTATGGGTATCTCTTCCAAATTCTCAGCATTCAGCTAAATAGGAAGTCTGCCTGTTTTAAGTGTTGGATTGATAATTCAGTGCAGTGGGGATAAAGTACTAGCTTCTAATGTTTGCCAAGAATTTCGTATCAAGCCATCCTAGAGGAGCAGGAAGGAGGGCTTCATGCCCAACACAGCAGAGCTCATCCCTAAATACAAATATCTCACAGACTGGAGTTTCAAAAGAGGATGTGTTTTAATACACAGTGTTTGGAGAATTTGAGAGGTCAGCAGAACAGGACTTTCTTCCGCTGTGATTTTTCTTCTAGTTAGACAAAAGCCAACTTTTTGTCAGAAGGAAAGCCTCCTTCCCCAGCTCCCTCATTTCCTCATGGAATTTGCTGTTGGCAGAACAAGGACTTACTTCTGAAATCATTGCTACCAATTATACAGATAATTCCACTGAGAAAGTGTAGAAGAAACATTTTCTCATTAAGACAAGTCCAGATGCTCCATTTTTGTGTTTTAAAACCGGTGCAGTGAAGTCTTTGAGATACATGTAACTGGCAAGAGAAAGCAGAGGACGAAAGGGTAATGGTTTCACTCTTTTGTTTTAAATTAACAACTATGGTGTGTTGTCTCATTTCCCAATAGAGATCTGAACAAGGACATGGATCATATGGAATGCCAAAATGAGTTTGTGGGCTTAAGTTGCAGGAACAAAAGGACAGGACTCTCTTGACAGGAGATGCTATGAAGATGCTTTAAGACAGTAATGTAGCAAAGAAGTCAAGATGCCAGAAATGAAAGAAATAATGTCAAATAGTCATCTTCATTATTTTCAGGGTTGGATTGGGAGATAAATGTTGTTTTGGGCCTTTGGAAGAAGAGCATTTCTGCCCATGGGAAGGGGAGGGAAGGACCCTCTCCCAATTAGCCAGGCTGTCTGAAAGCCTGTGTGATGATTGACCTGGGCGACTTTGTCTCAATATACAGATACTCTGCAATACAAATTCCTCTCCTGCCTCCTGGGAGCTTGATCACAGGTAATAGAGAGCAGCATTTTACACAGGAAGAGGAAAAAACCCTGCATTTAGACAATTCTCATTGGAAAATTATAGCCCAAGGCTGTAATAAAGATGCCAGTTTCATGAAACTGAAACAGGCTTGGACATGCTGAATTATGGACTAAGGGGAGCACAGACAATTAATAGTAAAATTGCTCTTAAATATAAATGAGAGTTTAGGATAATGTTTTTGATAATAATCTTTTTGTAATAGCACAATAAAGGGATCCACACTCGCTGCTTTGTACAGATGAACTCGTTTGAATATGTCCTCTATTCCCTCAAGACCAGGCTTGGATATTTGACGCACACCGTAATGTCAGTCATTATTTCCCAAGCACATCGACAAAGTTTGGCTCTGTTCTTCCTAAGTGCTGTATTTCGCTGGGGGCTCTGCAGGCTCTGAGTTGCACCGGAATGACTGCAGCTGTAATGCACAAGCATGTGTGAGATGGAAAGGGTGTGGCTGCTGCGGTCCTGCCTCCCCTGGCAGGACAGGGCAGAGGAGAGCTGTGTTTTGCGCTGGTGGGACACACACCAGGCCTTGGCTCACCCACTGCGGGGCAGGCGGTGCTCTTGGCAGGAACAGGAGGGAAAAGCTGCCTGCGAGGGGTCTGTTCATATGTTCATAAGGCGAACACTGGCAGGCTTCTTTCAGCCTTGTGTTTGAGTAATACAGTGAGGTTTTCAAATGCGTCTCTTGGAAGTTGTACGCTGGAAGGATTGCATGGAGCCACAGCGCTGGAGACGGTGCGGAATTGCTCCCTTATCTGTTGATGTTGGCTTCACAAAAGAGTACGGCAGAAACTACAGCCCCAATGTGTCTCCCGGCAGAGGGCCACTAGCAACCCAATCTCATGTCTGCGCTGCTTTATAGGGCATTGAATTTCTCTTAGGAGCAGATAAAGCTCTCACTAAAACCAAGGACAAAATCCCTATTGATACCAGGGGAAGTAGATTCCAGCTTTTGTGATTTAAGTGGGGTGTCTAAGGAGGGATCTCTGTCCCGAAGAAGAAAGCCTCTAAATTTTTAAGCTTGGTTGCATTCATCTTACAGGAGATCTGAAACAGGTACTATAAGCATCCCAGTTCCCTTAAGTGCCTTCTGGGGGAAGTGCCAAGTGCACCAAAGCTTTGTGTTGTTTCTCTTGCCTCCTGACTAAAAAGGCTGACTGATATTTGCAGAGATAGCAGAGCAGCATCTCCCTTTCATGACTGGGGGGAGCCTGGTAGTTGCCCAAACTGCTGCGATTCCTTTCCGCCTGGGGCAGTGCCCTCCTCGGGCTGGGAATCCAGGCACAGCCCAGCGCTGTCACCCCTGATCTGGCTGTGTCATCACTGGCAGTGAAGGAAAAGAGATGCATTTTCGTTATGCCATCTATGCTATCTTCTAGGGATAGGGTTAATTGGCTTTTTAGGGTGGTGGGAGGGAAAAGAGGGAAAGTGTGACAGCTATTTCATTAGATGGGATGTTGAATAAAACAGTTAAGGGACTGCACCCCCCCAGAGTTAACCTTTCCTGCCTGCATTTCAAAGCTCAGTCATGAGGTTAGGTTTGAAAAGGCTGATGGGGTGGAGAAGGGGAGGTTAAAGTATTTTATTAACTAAGGAAACTAAGGGGAAAAAAAAGCTTTTCTTTCGTGATGACCTGAATCATTCTCTCCTACTGTAAATGAAATGACAGCTCACCTGGGAGAAGAGAGAGGGGATTTAAAGCCAAATAATGATTCATAAAAATCCATTGCTGCAAGATAAGTAAGTTTTGAAGAACATGTAGTGCTAGACCAGCTTTGCTGTATGCAAAACCCTTATAGCTGAAAGCCATTTAGTCAATTAATACCATACAATACATCAGAGCTACTTTGTGCCAACAGAAGGTCAGCTCAAGAGAACGATGCCCTGATTCAGCTGACACGCTCTCCTAAGACATCACAGCACAGGGCACTGTCCTGGCAGCACAGGGCAGGATGTGGATGTTGGCTGGACAGCCCAGGTTTTTGTGTTTTGCAGCTGGCAGAAGCATAGACTTCTTTATCTGACTCCTGTCTCCAGGGTATTTACTTTCTGCACATTTTTCTGGCTTCTTGGCCGGCATGAATGTCTCTTTGGCAAAAATTTCCACAAGGAAGGTATCCTTAGCACTGGTCTGATCTGGGGAGCAACGCTGCTCTGTGTTTTATGTTCCTACATAACACCAGGCTCTGCTGTGTTCTGTTTCGCACTGGTGTAAATCTGGAGGAAATCTGTGGCCTATCAGTTTACACCGAGGAGAGAAAGACCCACTGCGGCGAGTGCATTGTACAAAATGAAGTAATAAGTCAGTCTGGGTCTCCACTTGGCCTTGTCAAAGGGCAGGCAGAAAGACATGCTGCAGGGAGGTGGGGTGAGGTGAGGGGGTGGCAGGCTCAGTTTGAATGTTTGCCCTTTGAATTAATTCTGGTTGACCTACTTCAGCAATGATTGAAGAATTTTTTATTCAGTTTGCCCTGATCTATCCCCTGGTGAGCATGTGCTTGTTATTTTTTAATGAAACCATTTTCACAGCCTGTTGTTTTAGGTGTTGCGAATGGAGGAGAGTGAGGTTATTCTTTGGTTTGTATTCTATTTTTTGTTTCTTCAGGGTTCCCAGCACCACGCAGTTGCTTTTAACCACGTGCGCACAGTGCACTCCTGGTTCCTTGCTCTCAGCTCAGCAGGTTTATTTTCACAGCAGATAAAAATAGTGTAAAGATGCAATCATTGCTTGGAAAAAAAGATTTCTCTTACAGGAGTCATAAACCGCGTATTTTTGTCTTTCCTTGCAAGTCACGTGCAAGTAGACTTGAGGAGCATCTTGCTTTGTCTTAAAACTTCTCCGGAGCATTGGCGTTTGAGCCTTCAGACACAGAATGTAGGTAGGATGGGATGCACTGAAGTAACTGTGAAAAATAGCTATTAATTTACGCTCTGTGCTTAGGTCAGACACAAAGGACTTGCCATCCTGGATGAGATCACTGTTCCATCTTGTTCTCTGTCTGAGGAAAGTGCAGCATCTCTCCCATCACAACACTTGACATTCTCCCACCAAGGCTGTTTCACTGCAGATGAAGTTCCAAATGGCAGGATCCTGAGGTGTCTGCATATTTGGGAGCTTAACTTCACAAGGATTGCACTTACTCTGCACCACTCTGGAGCTTTTGCTGTACAATGACAGAGGCTCCAGGGATGACTAATGACTTACTGCCTGCAGATCCAGGGCTGATTGCCTTTTGGAGGTATTGCGTTGGCTCTGAAGTGGCAGGTAAACAGTGACTTTGGGGGTTTGGTAGCAATCAAAAGCCGCCACATTTTTGTCAAATTAAAAGACACCAGGTTTGGTTTTGCTATACAAAGTGATACGAAGGAGATTTCCTTGTGGCAGTCTGAGAGACTGTTGTGTTGTGCCATTCCCTGTTGCTGACAGTATGAGCTTTTGTTTTGTGGGGCAGGGGTAAAGGGCAGAATGCTTGGAGGTTAAAAGAAATAATTTTTTCAAATGGTTCTTTTTGAGGTTTGGATTTTTTTTCCCTGTCTTTAAGAAAGTAATTTTCTGGCTATGAAAGAAACATGAAAAATGTTCATTCTAAACAACTGAATGTTAAATAAAAAGGCCTTCAGTTTGTAAAGTGAATCCTTCTTAGGCAACTCGCATTGATCACAGTTTCAAATATCGATTTCTGACTTAAAAGAAAAATTGACCAAATGCCAGTAACTATTTTTCAACAAAGAAATAAATAATGCTTCTAGAGAGGAATAACATATTGTATTGTTATTTATTGTATCATATCACTGTGATTCGCTATGTGACATATAAGTTGAAAGGCAAAAAACCCCAAGAAACCCTTATCTTGAACAAAGACATACAGCTTTAGTCCTTCTTCTCAGCATAACTTGCCAGGAACAGGTTTCATAATGGGACACTATTATCATAACTTTAATCTTGTTTAAATTCAAAAGTCTTCCTGCAAGCCTCAAGGCCTAGAAGAAAGACCTTTACTAAGTTATCTTAAGAAAGCAGATTGCCTGTGAATCACTTCTTATAGTCCATAAAATCCTTTGTAATTTAGAGAACAGCTGTCCATAATAAAACATCAGAAAAGCTCTATTTTGAATCCTGAAACTGAAATAAACATGACATAGAAAACCTACAATTATGCAGAACACATTTAGAAAGGTGCATGTGCCAGCTATAAGCGTTTCACCCATTTACTGATAAAAAGTCTTAGGGAACGGGTTAGAATAGGTTGTCAGATGAAATAATAGCCAATAAAAATGCATGGAGGCACCTCAAAATATTCAGAGATCATCCACTGGAGCTTCTAGGAAAAAAACAAGTGACCTCTAATGAATTTGAGCAGGAAAAAATGTTTCTAAATGCAGTTTTGTTAAAACATTGACCTTCAGATTTTTAAGTTATTCTTCTTTTTGCTGTTCTTATAAACCAGTTCTAGGATCTTTTCAAGGTTAAGAGAGGAGTTACTGTAACATTTCAATGTAATAGGTGTTCACTTAGCATATGTTGACCATGAAGAGGACAAATGGAGCCTTTTCATTCCATGGCTGTTTAGAAAAATAGCATTTATGATACTGATCCCACGTAAATGTCTTCATAACTTACAGATATGCTTTTTTGAAATGAAATTTCCCATAAAGTCAGGTGCCAGTTAAAACAATATTGATGTCTGATTCTCTAGCACCTTTGTTCCTTCAAGACCTTAAACTTAGTTTGATATCACAGACCCATCCATAATTTACTGACAGAGTCTAGGACATGGCAGGATGGGAAATAAAATAATAATGGATCTGAAGACAGATTTTTTTTTAGACAAGAGCATTTACCTCCACTGGGAACAGAGTTGCTCCTTCTAATGCTCTTTCTGTGGTTCTCCAGAGTGGACTTCTGTTTTCAATATTTTTCCTAAGTTCTCTATGGAAACTAGCTCATATTTATTGTGGCTCAAAAAAAAAATTAAAAATCACTGCAACTGGAATAGCAGCTGTGGTAAAAAAATCCCTTTTTGAAAAGCAAATGGGCAGATAGCATTTAAGCACAGCAATGTGGACTCTGCAGAAACATTGCACCATGGTACATGGGAAGGAAAAATGAGTCAACTAGGTTTTGGTGGCAAAACAGTTTCAGCCCTCCTCATTTTTGTACCTTCTGAAGGCTTGTACTTCTTTTTTGTCTTTAATGACTGACTGCTGACATCACAGCGAGTATAACGTGCATTGCAATAGGTGTGGACACCTGATGACGTGACCTATATAATTTGCAACCTGTGATGGCCTTCATGTAAAACACTGGGTTACTTCAACTATCTTGTCTTGCTTCTGTCTCATCAAATGAGGATGAGGGAAAATGGCTTTGTCCTCAATAAGGGACAGAGACAGAGATGGTTTCTTCTGTCCAGTGTTAATAAACAGATGAGACGGGACAACATAGTGAACTTTTTAGGAATCCCTTCATTTCCTCAGCACTTGTTGAGGATTGTTGCCATGAAAAGGCTTGGTCTTCTGCAAGGTGGGAGGTGTGTGTGCTTAAATAGTTGAAAAAATCTGTTTAATCATATTACAAACTACAGCAAGTGCTTCGTTTGTAAAGCAATGAGAAGATGGTTTATTGAGGACAGTTTTCAAACCAATGTTTTACAGATTCTCTGTTCAAGACCCAGTAGCACTGTTATCAAAACAGTGATACTGAGAATGCATTTGTGTTCTGACCAGAGGAACTATAGTAAGAGCAAAGACTGAAGTGAGCAACTGGACTGTAGAGCAGGAAGCTTTTCATTCTAAGTTAAGGAAAAAAAAAAGAAAAGAAAAAAAAAAAGGAAAAAAAGGGGGAAAAAAGAAAAAGAAGCTCAGCACATCATTTACATCAGCTTCCTTCAATTGCTTTCTTAGTCCAAGGCACTGGTAGATGTCCCACAGCAGTGAGTGGAATGGGAGTATGAAAGATAGGAATGGAAAGGAACGAGTATGAAATGGGAGTACAAAAGGAAGGAATGTCACAAGCCACAGGAGTTACGATAAAACAAAGAAGGAGAATGTGAACAAAACATAGTTCATGCAACAAACACCCCACGTTTATGTTTTGCCAACTAAATAACTTCAACAAGTAATTTTTCCAATTGCCTTCCCTTTTTGTTAATATTTCTCATTATTGCTTATCCAGTATTATCTGACCTTAAATTCTCACCTTTGTAATGACAACTCAAGTTGTTACTTCCTTAAAAGAGTAATAAATTATTGGCTGGGGGAAGGAAACTAATGGGAAAAAATAATGTGTGATGAGGGAAATGCAGAGATTGGGAAAGGGTACATTGAGTCTGTCCAGAGCTACAGACGCATTTTGTGTCCTCGTGTGTGAAAGGATATCCCTAAAGACCATTCTGCCAGGAAAGGTTAAGTCACGCTTGGGAAGAGGGGGCCGACAGTGGGTTTGGCTATTGAAGAAGTGCAGCAACTCTCCTTGACTTCCAGGATGTTTTTGGCTATTCTTGATAAATACAGGCAGAAAGCGAAGGTTGGAAAGGATACAGCTTCCAGTTGTAACTAGTGCCCCATACTGATAAAAGGATTCAGGACTATCAGTTTGAACATTTAAGGATTTAATTGCTGTTTTATAAAAAGCATCATGGTTGCTGAATTTTTCTTCTTTCAAACTGGGTAGATTTCGGACAATGCTACCCCTGTGCCTGTTCTCCAGCATTATCCTGATATTGAGCTGATGCTGTGCTCATGGTTACAACTCTCCCTGTGGCATGTAAGAGGTGGTGCTAAGTAGCTGCTTTTTCTAGACCAGTAATATTCACAGTATCTTGTTTTTATTTTGTTGAATTAAAGCAATCAATATATCCATCTGCCATTTTTGTGTCCTTCAAATTAGATATTTCAGATCTGTACTTTTTTGTCCTCTCAGCAGCTGTACCAAATAAGCTGAGTCTCACAAAAACTCCACTTACTTAATAACATTGGTGGCAAAAGTAGTGTAACCCTCAATACAGAGGCCTTCAGAGCAGAGAGTCTTTGAGGGAAAATGGCTGAGTACTTGAGCAAAGCCTGTGCAGTTTAAAGTTGGCCAGGGCCTGTTGGCTTGGTGGCATGCTGGAGTGTCACAAGGTGCAGAACCTGAGATGGCCTCAGAAGGCCAGCCATAAACACCCACTGGTGCCTAGAGATGGCCAAAGTGAAGGAGATGAGTGATGGGAATGTTGACTCTTGCCCACACCGCCCTGGTTCCAACGTTGTGCAACACAGGAGATGGCCCAACTTGCCGAGGTGGGGTTTACACTCCCCTGGCCCAGAGAGAGCTAACAGTGTCAAAGTATCACATATTTTTTGCTCTCACACACCCTAAAACTCGGCTGTCAGTTTGTCTTTGCTCAAGGGAAAAACAGCAACCTTCCTCCCTTATCAGGCTATGCAACATCTGTTTCAGTTTATTAACTACTTTCCTGCAAAATTGGAAGACTTTGGTCTGCTGGAAATGAAGTTTCTGTTATCAACAGCTGCCAGTGGAATGTGCTTTTGTGGAGCATCCTGTGCCTTTGTACAGGACTTGCTCAGCTTTGTAATTAAACCTCTCTGGTATGGAGAGTGCGCAGAAAGTGTGGAATGGGAGCAGAGCTCATGTCAAAGATGTCAGTCACAATTGTTTCATATCTAAACTCTGATTTTCACATTATAAGAGTGACATATTGCTTTTCTTTTGCTGACTCCTGACACCAACCCAAACACATATTGTGGTTTCCTTCATCTTAAAACCCTGCTTTTCCAATGCCTCTGCTCAAGCAGGGCAAGCATTTGTTAATAGGTTTGTTCTAGTAGCTGGTCCATCAGTTGTGAGGGAAACACTTTCTTGGGGTGGTTTTTTATGACTCTTGGTGATGGATTGGTGATTGACCACTAAGAAGAAGTAAAGCCACTGTGCTGCCCACAAAGTGAGTTGGAACTACCAGCCCTGGCAAAAATAAAATCTGCTGGGGTAGTGGCATATCTGGTTTGTATTTCTATTTGTATATATTTCAGTGTGATAAAGTGTCCTCCAGCTCAGCAGCTTGAGCGGCGCAGCATTAAATTTCTCTGTTGCTGTTATTTTGAAATTTATCAGCTCCTGCGTTGATGCATCCTAAATGACAGGTTTAAAATACAGCTTGTTCTCGTGTCCTCCTTCCCCAGATGCAAAATATCGCTCTCTTTTTGAACTCCATCAAGTGCATGTACCAAGTAAAATGCTGTGCTCTCCTCACCCTCCCATCTGCAGATTGCTCCCCATATGTTCCATTATAAGATGTAATTTAGTAACTAAAGGAAATTAATACATTTAAAAAATTGGACATGAATTTTAAGTGCTTGTAAAAGCTGACAGATGGACAAGAAGAGGAGAGGGAAGACCTTTCTTTGTCACCAGGGTCCTAAACCAGCGTACCAGCAGTACAAACCTCCTCACGTTGCCTGTTAATGTTCCTTATCTCCCTTCTTTAGCAATCACTGAGTTTTTTCTTGCTCATGTCCCAGGCCAGACTTATGTCTGTTCAGCTGTCTGTCTGTCCATCACCATGCCCCAGTCAAAAGGATCGGCTTAACCACCAGGAGAAGAGGAAAACAGTGCCTCTGTGCAGGTGAAGTGTGCACTAGTCTTGGGCTGGGAAATGGTTTCCCTACTTGCTGGAAAGGATGGAAGCCAGGAATTGCCAAAGCCCATCTTGAGTGGTTGGTGCTTCTGGTGAGGACACAAAGGCAGCTGCAGATAAACAGAATGACCATGTTATACATGTCTAGTCTGCACTGGTATAGTCTGTGGTTTGCTGAGATTGCCAGAGTATTATACGGCAGAAGTCTGTTTGAAACCTGGGTTTATATAACTAATCCACTAAAATACTGTAATAAAGAGTGCATTGAGCTTTTAATCAAGAAGTGGTCTTTATAGCTACAAAATCAGTGCACAATGGTATTATGTAATACAATTGCACATTTTAAAAACCCAAACCCAAGGGTTCAGCACTGATGGCTTTTGCTATCTTATTTTTTTCCTCCTTTTAAATCTGCTGTTTATCAGTGTCCTTGTTTCTCAGAGCATGCTTTTAGGTAACATCACGGGTAAGGCTGCCATGTTTATTTAAAAATAGGTCACCCAACAGTATGCAGTCTTCCTCAAAAAGTATTTATGTTTGCTTACTGGATATGCTCAGAATGAGTATTGGCACTGTTTTTCACTGTAGACTGAAGCAGGGCTCTCGTGAGTTTTGTTCAGCTGTTGAACTACCTCACAATCGTTGGCAGATTTCATATTTATTTGATAGAAGTCAACCACTGATCTTAGAAAATCTGAAGTTTCATAAGAGGTTTAGCTAATGCAACTGTTAAAATAATGAAAACTCAAATGAACACAATACAGTAGAAAAAAAGGTGGTTTGAGGGCATGCTAGCAAAGCCAACCCCTTTATCATCCTGGTGCCACTGCCACTCATTCTGAGCCACAGAGCACTGCCAGACAGGGGCTGTGACTGGAAGCCCATGGGCTTCATAAGCAGGGTAAGGTTTCGAGCTAGGTCAGCTAGAGATGAAGCCGTTATGTCAGTGGCACACACCAAGTTATTATTTTTAAGTCTTCTTTGATGGAGCTTTTTACACCTACATGACACAGTGAGAACTTTTGTAGCTGTCTGCCCAAGATGTGCAAAGGTAGCTGTGCAAAAAGAGGCAAAACAGTTTGCAATTGAAGAGAGGTTTTTTTCTTCTGTTTTAATTTAATATTCGTTGTGATTAAAAGCAATCAAAATTCAAGTTGGTAACAAAGAGATTATCATAGCATTTTATGTAAATACATTAAGCTAATAAATGAACAGAATAGTTAATGGAAATTATTGGAATAGTTTCAAATGGATGTAATAAACCTAGCTGTATAGATAATAACTTACCACATTTTTTCTATATAAGAAAATATTTCTTCTATGTATCAGTTTCCTGTTGGCTCTCAGGGTCTTCTACAAGTACCTGAAATGAGGTTGTAGACAGGTGGGGTCAGTCTTTTATCCCAAGTAACAAACAACAGGGCAAGAGGACACAGCCTCGAGTTACACCAGAGGAGGTTTAAACTGGATATTAGGAAAAATTCCTTCTCTGAAAGGGTGGTCAAGCATTGTAACATGCCGCCCAGGGAAAAGTGTAGTCACCATCCTTGGAAGATGTGTAGATGTGGTGCCTGGGGACATAGTTTATTGGTGGCTTTGACAGTGTTGGGTTAACAGTTGGATTTGATGATTTTAGGGGTCTTTTCCAACCTAAACCATTCTGATTCTCTGATTCTAAGGCAGTTACTGAATGTTGGCCAAGGCTGCAGCTGGCTGCTGCTGAGCTCATCCCCCCTCATATTGGCCCTACACATGGGGTCCATGGCCTGGGACCCAGCACACATTTTGGCCAATCTGTACTCTGATTTGGTTGCTGCTTGTGATAAGTACATGTAGCAGTTGAAAGGTGCTTCTTTTCTAAGTCATGATGTTGTATCTGCACTTTTTATCTCCAGAGGAAGACCCAGACAAAGCAGTAGGTTTATTTTTATTGTCTAATTATCAAACTACCTGCAGGCCAGGTTGGATGCTGCACTCTGTTCTTTCATGCACGTTACACGCAGTGTTTATATCCCATTATCAAGCCCTGCTGGCAAGAGAGTGAATAGAAATTTTGGAGAATATGTGACAAGCAATTCAAGGCAGCATTTGGACAGCCCTAGTAAGTTAATCAGTTTTTGATATCTGCAAACTAACTGTACTTGAGGCTGGAAGACACCACGCAACACCACATCAAATTGTTTCTTCTGTGTGGAAAGTGTGTGGTGGCGGCATCATTTGCACAAGGGAGCATTTGACAGCTAACCTGTCACACGCAGCACACCCTGCAGGAGCTGCTCACCCTTGGTTTGGCATCAGCCAAGCGCTGCTGAAGCAGGGGCTGAACAGGAGGATCATTTCCCCATCAAACAGCAGCCTGGCTACTTATCCCATTGCCGAAAGGATCTGTCAAACACTGCTGCCAGCAGGACAGTCACTTGGCATGTTTATTCAAGTAAACCTGTGCCTGGCTGGTTTTTCTTCGTGCATTGGAAGTTGTAGGCTTTTTTTTTTTTTTTTTTTTAACATGAGGAGAGGCTTAGGAGATAAGGAAACAGGTAAAATGCTGATTTATGGTCTCAACATATTCATTAACGCAAGGTGGCAGGATGACAGATATTGGGAAAACTCTGCAGGGTCTGTGCAGCCATGCAAAGGGGATCTTGCTGAGGTTTAGTAAAAGAAAGAGTGATGAGACAGAGTGTGTGTACAAGGCCTGACCTGGTTAATTGGTGCTTGGCTTGTCCAGATGTTGGAATATTCGAGTAGCTTAAAGAGGGACCTGTAAGCAGAGTAAACAGCATTATGCATGTACTGTTGAGGCATTAATCTGAACTTCCTGAGGGATTTAAAATACAAAGTAGAACTATGATTTTACAAAGGATAAGGATTGGGATTATCCAGATCTTAATATAGCTATTTCTTTTTTATAAAGCACATGATCTCTATTCAGTACAGAAGTACTTACCTCCTAAAACTACTGGGAAAATCCTACAAGCAAAGACAAACTCAAACATTATTATCTGAAACAGAGGGAGGTAAGGGGGAAAATGCAGTTTTCATACAATAGCATTCCCTGAATTATTTCACATGTCTTTGTATGGATCACATAGCCTTTCCTCATACCTTAAATTTAGTGCTCTACCACCGCAATTATGTGGGTTTTAGCTGTTGAAGTTTTTTTTTAAAAGGTATTTCTTAGAGAATAGAGATAATGCACATTTTGAAAAGTGGCAGTTTAGGAGCTTACAATGGATAGAGATGAACTCATCTTTCTCCACTGTTCAACAGCAACTTTTTGCAGACGTTTAAAATTTTTCTCTAAGTCCCTAAGTTCTAAAGACAGATACTTTTTCGCCTATTCCTGATTTTCTTTACCAAGCACAAATCTTTTGGATTAATTGTGCTTAAAAAAAACCCCTTTGCTTTGCATTGATAAAAAAATCAATATCTTTCTACAGAAGTTGATAGGTCTGGTTTAGATTTATACCTGGGGAAATTGAAATCAGAATTTGTCTTGTTATGCCTGTACATATGCACACACTTATTTTTAAAATCTCTCATTATGAAGCTATGTAGTGCTATATATTACATTTCTGACACAGTGAGCTCAGATGTCCTGACCACTCTGGTTTGCTGATCCAGTGACTTTTGGGAATACTCTGGCTCCTTTGATCATCTAGCTTTTCTCCTGGGTGTTGATTTCTTATACTTTAATGCAGTTTTCTTTCACTCGTGTCCATCTTGGATCACTGCAGCCAGAGCTGTAACTTCTAGGAAGGTGTCCAGGTTCAAGTATGCAAAATGTTTAATTTAATTCTTAACCCAAATGTGGGTTATTGCCTGTGTGCAGAATTAGTGCATATCTTAAAATTCCTTCTTACTTTCTGCCCATTTCCACTTGGATGTATATATCAGTGTATCAGAAGTTCAGAAAAAATTACAAGAGCTCTTTCCAAGTAAAATTTGGAAATCTATGTCATTTTCATTGAGTTGTTTCTTGAATCAACTCATGCATCTCAGAGATTGGGTACTTTGACATCATCATGCTTAGTCCAATACTACAGAGAGCTCAGATTTTACTAAAACAACTGTAGATTATCAAAGATCATATGTAATCACATCACATGCAACATGTGTCTGTCAGACCTCATGGCATTCTGTAAGATCCTTGAATTTGGTGCTTAAAATTTCAGTTCAGAGTATGTAAAGACACTGAAAATAACTCTTCCCTCTAAACTTAGGCTGAAAAATGTAAACCCTAAGTCCTGTCTTCCCACACACCCCTGAAAATATGCCTACATGTTAACAGGCACCTGCTTCCTTAGCAGAGATGACCCATTTCTGAGTTTATAAATAAGAGTATGTTCCACTTGGTTTGGTTCTCTGTTTTCCACAAGCGAGACCTAAAGGTTGTGTTTGGTTTATGTCACAGACCCAACACCACGGATCAGGTGTGGGCTCTAAAGGGCTAAATAAAAATCTAGCTTTTCCTAGGCCAGTGCTGGGTTTGATCTCTTGGTTTCGAATTCCTGTTTGCAAGTCAGTAAATTTGGGCACTGGATGGCTCGCAGCATCTGGATGTGAAGGTTGCTCCTCCATGGCTTTGCACTGATAAGTGTCTGTCCCCTCAATACCACTTTGTTTCAAGGTCAGAAGCCAAGGAACACACAGGTGGGACAGGAGTAAAGAGCTGGCAGAGGCAGACCTCCAGGTGCAAACCACTATGGGTGGAAGAGAAGAGGGAGGAAGGGTCAGGGGAAATGTCACAACAGCATTATGCAAACTGGTTGTGATTTTAGCAGTAAGTTTGCCAGAAAAAGATCAGGCCATGTTCTGTCTGCTGTCCAAGTGTCCTCTCACTTAGCAATCCTCTGCACAAGTGACACAAAATATGTACTCTTGGAGACTCACAACTAAAATATTTGATCCTAAGCTCTTCTTAATGCATCCCAATATTTTCTGGACGAAAGTAGTTTTCTTAAATTTGCTTTGTACCGGTGACATCATGATGATTTTTTGCCTTTTCTTTTATACCCCTTTTATACCTTTTTATAACTTCTGTATTCTTAGTGGTTTTTTGCCTACATTCTTGGACTTATTTGTCAAGTTAGGAGACTAAACATTTTAGAAGCCTCATAGTTAGGGATCACTGTGCCCCAGACACCAAGGTCCTCTCCAGAACACATTTTGTAAACGGAGATAGAACCATCCAGGGGAAGGTTCCTTGGGGAGCAGGGCTCACTCGAGCCTCTCATTGGGGAATCTTTGACAGATATGCTAATTAGTAAGACCTATAATGTTATACCAGATCTATTGTGGGTGGGCATTACGGTGTGTATTTCGGGGCATTCCATCTGGACATAGTGCACCTAAGGATCCTTAAAATAAACACAGAGGTAAAACCCCTTTTTCCCTACTAACCGTGTTTGATTCTTGATTTTAAGACCAGGAAAAGGCATCACCAGCAGATAGAAGATTGTTTGGTGATTAAATAGCATCAACCTTTTCTCAGCAGGGCTGGGCAAACCATGGTTGTGTAACAGCAGAGGTTCACACTACATGGGTCCTATAGGTACCGCTTGTGTTAGTGGCAGGCACTAGAGAGCCAAATGAAACAGGACAGGGAGGATTCTGTTCTGAGAACACTTCTCTGCTACAGGGAGCTTAAGTAGCATAATGATAGGTTACCATATTGCACATAGTTCCTTACAGAATGAAAAAAAGCCCTAAACTGCATCAAAATACCTAATCGTGTGCCTTTCTAGTACAGTTACAGGGCAAAAGTTTATGGACCAGCAGTTCTGAGTGGATGTGGTAGGAGTTACATCTCACTTCCTTTGGCTTTGCAGCTCAAATAGAAACAGGACTTGTTAAATTAGAGTCATCTGCCAGACAGCTTTGGAGGTTTTCAGAATGAGTTCCAAGTTTGCAGCCCTAAATCTTTAGGGAAGCATCTTCCCTGCTCTAGTCCCTTATTGCAGTGCCTATGGCAATTCTTGGTTATGCTGAAGGAGCTCTCAGAGACGGGAAGCAAGGAACTGAGTAGGAATGATGCAACATTGTCCACTTCCCATGTTTACCATTCTCACTGAGGACTCTTCAGGACTTTTTCTGGGGATAGGTATGGAGAATGAAATGGAGTTATGGTATCTCTTGAGCTGCTCTGAGTTCATTACTCCATCATTTAAGAAACTGTGTATTATTTTCCATAGTAGCTAAAAATCTAAGTGATAGAAATGTGCTGCTTTAAAACTAATGGTGCACTGATGACTCATAGGATTGCTTGAGCTGGGAACGTAACAGGAGTGTCTTGAAATAGGCAACACAAATCTTTTGTACAAAACAATATGGTGATTTTAAAGTGTGATTTTTACAAACAATCAAAAAATGTGTTTTGTGGCATCAGTGACTCACACAGGTTGTTTAGCAACCTCTAAACAAAATGCCAGTGTTTGGGAGGGTGTGCACCTGCTTCCAGAGTAATTTAATTTTTCAGACAATGTGGCACTTAGGGGGATTTTTTTGGGAGAGAGGGTGTGGTTTTTAAAGACACAGGAAGTTTTATCTAAACCAAGGCTGCATGCTATTTGCTGTGTGTCATAACCTTATCTTCTGAGCAGATTTTCCAATGCTGCACAGTGTGCATCTGTGACTGAGACAAAATCAATTCTTATAGATTTAGCTGGGTAATCCTATCACTTGTCCTCCTAGATATGATTTGAAATGTAAAGTTCGTTAATGTTTAAATGAACTTGAAGGCCCAGGGTCTCTAGAGGAGTTTTCAGTTTCTTGGAGAGTAATCCATTTCTTATCTTTTTTCTTCCTGCTTGTCACTCTCTGTCTTTTTGTCTCCTTAATCATTTAAGACTCTGGAACACTTAATCATGCCCAAAGTATATATGGCTAGAAAAAAGCAGAAATATTGCTAATCATGTTACCAAAAGCTGCTTAAGCATGGTGATTGCTTGAATTCCTCTGTATGAATCAGGGTTTGGAAAAGTGAAACAGAAAGTGAGTAATTGGCTTTTGCTGCTTTTGTCATAAAATCAGTTAAAATTCATTTTCCCCACACTATAGACAGCTGCTCTTATCTTTCAAATAAAAGCAGTGTACTTTTCTATAATACTCTGTCTTACCTGTTTTGGCAATCAATATTTTTATGAAGATGTAGAAAAAAATGGTTGATTTTATTTTTCTCATTCTCAGCTTCAGTGGATCATATATATAAGTGTTAGGGGGGAAAAAAAAGGTATTGGAGGTTACTTTGAGAGAAAAATTCCTGTACGAATTTGTAGAAGTGCGAGGCAAAATAAATTTGTAACTTGTTGCAAATTTTGCTGATCCTGCATTTAACCACCTGTTACTTATTTGGGTTGCACTGGTGAGAAGCCAGGCATGTTCACCTAGGTAAGGAAGTAGACTACTTGGAGGAGGTATTTCAGTTTTTTGAGAGCTCACTTGGCATGAGTGTTTGAATGCTTAAAGCAGCGATTAACTACTTTTGGTCTCTTAAAGCCCAGTCTAAGTGAGATGAAATGCTGTTTCATTGGGCTGATGTTCTGCACTTTAATGGATTAAACTGCTGGATTGGGCCCCAAGTCCTAATATTTTTCCAGCATATTCAGTACCTTTCTACACTTTGTGCATCTGAGCCTTATTTTTATGAGAGCTGCTCAGAAGTTTGGAAATGGGGTTCATGTAGGAGAGCTGCGCTCAGTGTAGACTGCCAAGCCAAGCTGCCTCAAACACATCAAACCCAGCAGAGGGTTTGTATTCTTCATATTTATGGCTTTTGGCAGTTCTGCGGGAGAACTTGGCTCTGGATTTACCTTATTCCCAACCCTGCTCTCCTTCCTTCATTTCCCACCAATGAAAGTCCCTCTGTTGAGGTACCTCTAAAAGTGCCTGGGGCACTTTGGGAGGGATGCCTGCCTCCCTGCCTGCCTCCCTGCCTGCCTGCTCACACACATCCCATGTGGGACCAAAACTGCAGTAAGGTTACTAAAACGCGGGGTTTGTCTTTCAGAAAGCGTGTCCTGATAACAGAAGGGTCTTGCTTTGAAAATCATTACCTGTGTGGGCTGATGCCTGCTTACATGTACACAGCCTGTGGGCTCAGCTTTGAGGTGAGCTTTGTACACTTTGGCACAAATACAACCCCAGGCTTCACCTTCAGCCCTGCTTGAGCAGCCGGAGCTCAGGGTCCGTGGGCTCTCTGCTCACAAGGAGCAAGGGCTTGTCCTCCCCCAGGACAGACAGAGGGACTGCCACTGCAGGAGGGAAAGTCAGGAAGATTTGCTGGTGGCTGCAGCATAATTAATGGGTGTAAAATCAAATTGATGGTGATCATTGGTGAAGCTCAGGGATGTGCCATTCTCATCTGTCAGAAGGATTCTCTGTGGTTTGCAGCATGCACCCGCTGAGAAACACTGGGTTTGGAGTCAAAGTGAGTGGTTTTTTTGGTGACAAAGTCCAAGGAGCTGAAATCATACAAGAGAGGAGCATTAATGGAAACCCGGGGCTATTGCTTGAGGAAGTAGACTCTCTCATATTAAGCAGGTGTCTGTATGTGGTGCTGTTTATGACTGTGAAACTAATCTATGTTAATAATTGATTGTTCAATTAGTAAAACAAATGTGACAAAGCTAGGCAGCTTTGTGTGCCAGTGATGACAGGAATATATTTGACTGCAGCCCATTATCAGTCTAAGGCTGAGAAACATTATTCCAAGAAAATCCTGTTTGTTATTCCTCTTGCTTACTCTTTTCTTCCACCACCACTTATAATGGCATAATACAGGCAGACACTAAGTACATGCAGTGAATAGCATTAGATGAAGATGTAGCTCTGCTTATTGTATTGCTGATAATAACAGCAGACAGCATAAAAAGCCCAGAGCTGTTCAGGCAAGGTGACATCAGAGCCCCAACTTTTTCTGCAGATTTTGAGGAGGAAAAGCAAGCTGGCAGGAATTCTTGCAGAGGGGCACAGAAACAACATCTGCTGCTGTTTTATCTTGTTTGCCCTTGTGGTGTCATTATGTCCAGAGTGACGGTGTGTTTTGCAGAAAATGCAGAAACTTTGGTGTAAGGAAATGTAACTTTCTGACAAGCCTTGGAAATGTGTAAATGTAGGTACAGATTACTCCCTTTACAGTGTGAGGCTTTTTAAAAGATGCCTGGAAAAGTGAAAAGAAATCCTTTTTCTTGGTGTCTTATCTTACAAAGCAGTGAATATGGAGTACATTGTGAAGATTTTCTAAATCAGTTGCCAGGAGCTTGCAAATCCCTTATCAGAAATTACACAAGAGCTGGACCTCTTCCGCTTAGTCCGTTTAAATCTATATGGGTTTTTACAAATCAGTACTGCAAGTAACACGCCAGTAATCATTCTTCTGATTGCCACTAGTAGCTTTCCTAGAAGGGTCTCAAAGAAACACATAGCCATTAATTGCTTAATCCTCACTGCTCTCCTGCCAGCACAGTCTGGTGAGTGTAAAAATGTATTATGACCATTTTTCAAGGAAAGGTTGCAAGGAAAAGGATGCAGATTAATAAATGGATGGAACCAGCTTAATAAATGGCTGTGCCCTGTACTCATTTCTCTCCTTTTGGAAAGCCTGATCCAGTCCCACAGCCCCTCTAGCTCAGTCAGCACTTTTCAGGCTGCTGCCTGGCTGTTTGGGAATTTGAACTTCTCATGGTTTTGTCCCTTTGAGTTTTGAGAAAGCAGTTAGTAAATTAGTCTGCTTATTGCTTACTCCTGCAATGCCCAAGCTGTGTGGAGCCTGGGGATTCACACCTTCCTGGCAAGGGCCTTTGGCCTGTGGTGTGAGCAGTGTGTTGGCATGGTGGGCTCTAGCTGGAGACATTTGGGGGCAGGTCCGAACCTGCAGCACTGTGTCATTATTGACTCCAGGAGTGCAGAGGCAGAGCTAAGGGCCTTTAGGTAATGAATGTTGGGAAGAGAGGTGTGATAAATAAAGATTGTAATGCGGGTGAGTTGGTACAGAGATCACTAATGCGCATTTTCACAATCCCAGAAGGCTTTGTGCTGTTAAATAATGGTAGTGACGAGAAAGAGTCGAGAATAACAATGTAATAGTGAAAGGCAGTGGTTTATTTTATTGTTAGAAGTGTTGTACTTAAACTTCCAAAGATTTCATGCCAAAGGAAATGGCACAACAGTTTGGAAAGAAGAAGAGGCAGCAATCACTGTTTTTTTTCATTGTTTTGTTCTGTTATTCTCCCATCTTCCTTTGTGTTTTTCTAGACCCTGTGCTTGCCAGTGCAGGAAGATTTAATAGGTGTTTGTACAGCATGTTTGGGCTTCGTTTTAATTGTAGTATTTGAACACTATCAGAACAGTACTAATAAACAATAATTATATCAATAATAGAGCAACACAGACACATGTATAGAAGTTTGGAATACTGAAATAAATCTCAATGAGATTAGTTTGTGGGTAAGGTATATAATCAGGATTATGGTAAATTTCACTGATTTTCTGATATGAGCCTTTGGTGATCACATCAAAATGTCTGTTGCACATAATTTCTGGCACGTAAAATAGCTTTGCTGTACACATTTTTCCATACCTATGCCTATATCAGTGCAATGTGAAAATGGACTGGTTTGTGCTGCAGATGGCTGTAACTTTGACAAAAGAACTTCACAATTCCAAGTAAATTAATAAAAACCTGACTTGATTATTTGCAACTCTTGGCATGTTTGGTAATATTAGAATTCTTAAGGGGATGGATGTAGTAGGAGACAGATTCCAAAGAAGTTCATGAAAGGTGTGATAAATTCTCCTATGCCTCTCAGGTTTTATGGCATGGCTTTCTACTTCGCACATAGTGTTGTCTTACTCTTCACTTCTATATTTGTTTAAAAGAGGAATAAACTGACTTACCAAATCAGCTGATGGAAGTGGCTCAGCATCTTAGAGTGGGCATTCTTGGCTTCTGCCCTGGCTTGTGTTCAGGGAGGTAGATGACTGAGCAGAAAGGAGGTAAATTGTCAAAATTATGACAAATAAATCTTTGACACAGTTCTGGAAGTTACATTTGGGTTTGGTTGTGAAGGTTTAGCAGATGTCATGTGCCAATGGCATTTATTAGTGAATTTGATGTTGTATCCTTCATTATTGGCTTGAAGGACTCCCTTGGCTTGAAGGGATTTTACAGAGGTTGTTGATGGCAGGGATGAAAATGAACCTGGTGGTTTTTATGGCAGTGTTGCTATGTCCTGAAGTGGTACTCTACATTTGCCAAAATAAAGCCTGAACTACCATACAAAGTCCAGAATTATAACTTTCCATTGGTGCCCTTCAGGGGCTGGAGTCATCTCCCGGTCCCATTTATGTCCCATAAAATAAAGGGCCTGGGCAGGGCTTTTCCTTTCGCGCTTTCCACACAGCACGTGTTCCAAGCTGCCCTGTGCACTGGTAGGACAATGTTGTGCACAGAGAAATCCGGCTGGATTGCCTCACTGTGGCCAAATGGTTCTGCAATGGCAAGATCTATTTGTCTGGAAAGCAAAAGTAAGTGAACTGATGTTGGCTCCAATTCCAAAAATCTTTAGGGCACACTGGATCCCTATACTGGGGTAGTTTTCTGTATAACTTCTGGCAAATGGCAAATGTGAGTGCATCTAAGTCATTACACTTTTATTTGCTGTAGGGTTCATAAGTATGTAAAATATATATTGTTAATGCTATTACTAAAGCAAAATTAAATTCAGAAGACTGTGGTAGTCTTGTGCTGCTTTAAAGGAATGCATTGAAAATCACTGCTTTGCTGAATCTAAATTCTGCCTCTTAAATGTAGGTATAGCATAGCTCATCTCCTGGAAGTCTACAGTGCTAGCAGTGATGTTCTATTGTTTAGCTTAATTTAGGCTTTGAAAACATGGAAGCCAAACACTTAGAAAGCAGCTGTTCAACTGAATGTATTAAGCAATTTACTTTAGGTAATGTAGCCTATAAAATTTTAATTTTGGATTAAATAAACCGTATCCTTCAGCATGACTCTCCTACCTTGATGTTCAGAGAATGAAATATGGGCACATTTAGTGAATTTCTTCTCCAGGATGTGCCAGTGGATAAGGGTCAATAGTTTCCTAATGAAAGCAGTCAATAGCAATTTCTCTTAGTAAGCACAAAGAAATTAGCACTAAACAACAGGCACAAAGTGGCAAAAGTTTTATGTGATTATTTGGTTGGACTGCTTCAGGATTTAGGAAATAGCTGTAGCAGGTAGCATACTACTGCTCAATAGATAGCAAGCAGAGGTTGGCAGAAAATAGATCAATTAAAAAAGTGTCTAAGCAAGTTGGCACCAAAAGTACAAATATTTGTGTCTGTGTGTGCAAAGGTAGGCAAGTTTTCTACAGAGTTTATTTTATGCATTTATCTTAAGTTGTGGAACTAAGTAGATGTTTTGCTACAGAACAAAAGTTGAAATGATTTCTTGTCACAGTTCCTCCACAAATATCATTCTCATCCTAAAAACATGTAATTTCTTGCCTCATTACTGTGGCAAGATTGCATGTGTTTTACCCATACTCCTTGTGGGACAAGACCTTCAGCTGGTATTGAAAAGTTTTGCTCTCCTGATAGTGACTGAAGTGTCCCTTGAAACTGCTGAATACTTGTCCCTTTCCTTAGTCTTGGAATAGCATAACATGGAAATTATGAACTTAGAGCATTAACTGAGGCTGCTTTCCTATATGAAATTAGCAGTGTTCTGCAAGTTTCAGATCAAAATCCTGCAGATATGTCTCTCCATTGGCTGGAGTCACTGAGATCTAACCACGAGAGGATGCAGGGAGGGATGTTTGTTGTGGGTACAAGTAATGACAGAGGCTCTGATGGGAAATAGTTGACTATCTTAAACACATCCTATTTTTAATCTAAAAAAAATCCGAGCCAAAGAGTTTCCAGCAATTTTATAAGTAGAAAATGGCTGACTTATATCTAGCACGTTTCATAAACATGTGTAAAAATAACCAGACCTGAGAAACAGTGAATACCTCTAGCCTCTGTGCTTACTCCTGTTTATTCTTGATATCAAATTATCTTTTGACTTATGACTCAGGCACATGTAGGCTCTGAGATGTAAGAGATGGGAATTCAACAGATTTTATTAATATATGTAGGGAATGTTTATAGCCTGGGAGGCTTGGTTTGTCATCTGTTTATTTTTAACTTCTCTTTTTTTAATGTGGTCATTCTAAAGCTCTGCTCAATTTTTCACAGTAAAATAGAAGTCTCACACGGTCGATAGCTAAGTTTGTACAATCTATATTGTAGTATTGACTTGGGACAGGTGAGGAACTCAACTATTGGCAGACTGAGGAATGAAGGAGCATTTTTAATATGGCTCAGACAAGGTTCTGCCATGGGCCCCTTATTCATCCTGATTCCAAAGCAATACCTCATTGCATCTAAATAACAGCAAGAGAGACAGAGAGACTGAGTAAAACAGGGGAGAATAGCAAGATCTTAGAAACAAGTCTCTCCTAAATGTCCAGTGCTATAGGCGGTGAAGGACTGTGAGGTTAATGCCTGTTTAATGTGTTGCTTTGAAAAACTAGTGTTTCATCTCTTAACATTTTGATAAAAATCTAACTCTTAGAATAAAATTAATATAATAAGCAAAAATACTTTTTCAGTGGCAGGAGAAAAACTCAAGTATTTTTGTATGGAGGCACAGCGAGCAGTCACTTTTTCTTAGTTTCAAAGACTCACGCTTTCATGTACTTGTTTCTTTGATGAGAAAAGTAGCTTGGTGCTCATATTATATACTTTCAGAGGTATTGTTTGATAGGGAAATTTCAGACATGGATAGTTTATTGAAGTTTTGATTTTATTCTTGATAGACTACCAATTTGTCCAGCAAAGGAAATGGTTAGGATAAATTTTTCTTCTGCCTGCTTCATTCTGCAGTTCCCTTTCCAAAAAGCATAACTTGACTGTATATTCAGTCCCATTCTCTGCTGTTACACAAAGACTATGCTGCAGAGATACACACTACCCATCAGAAAAAGCTTTGCTCTTGGTCAGCCATGACTTCATGAATAACCAGGCAGAGGATGACTCTTCTGGTTTATCCAGGCTGCGCTGCAGTGGCAGCCTGGCTGAGGCAGAACTGAAACGGTGCTCGTGCCACAGGTGTAGGACAAAAAGTGGTGTTTTGACTTCCAGGCTCTCATGCTTCCACATAACCCCATGGTCAACATCTTTATTGCTAGCAGTCTCCAGTTGCTCTTTAGTCTAGAGCACAGAGACACCTAAAGCAAAGAGAAAACTGGCATTTGTGTCTTTTTCAGCCCAGGCTCCTTCAATAACAGGATTTGCGGACCCACTGTTATTTATTTTTATTGAAATGACAGTTTTACTGGAAATCCCAACTTGTTGTGCCAGGTGTGCATAAGGTTGCGCAGGCAAAGGACATGAAGGTTGTCTTCTACTGGGAAGATTAATTGTGTGCCTGGGTACATAAGTACAGAACACTGTCATGTGCATATACACTCAGTGTACATGCCCAAATCCCTCAGTCCCAGCAGACTAAAGGACAGATTATTCTGACACACTGGAATAGCTCATCAGTTTGTAAAAGGCAGTGGTTTCAGGAGCCAGGAGTTGGATTTTTGACCTTTTTGTGCTGGAGGAGTAGGAGATAAGCCATTTGAGAACACCAGAGGAAATCAGTAAGGGTGCTCCATATTGTGTAACAATATTTTGTAATAGGACTTTTATTATTTTTCATGAAATACCACTTGCAGGAGGAAAAGGCTGTTTTAAAATTGCACAATGGCAATGGCACATGTAGATGTGTCTCATTTGGATTGAAAACCAGTACAATTATCCCTAATCAAGGTTTAGAAATGCAGGGTATGTAGATTTCAGTTCAGACACCCATGCTTGTCAAGGTAGGGATATGCTTACTATCCAAACAAGCTTAACACTCACCACCTTCGGTTAGCAACCCTATTATTACAAGTGAAACATTTAACCTTCCTGGTCCTGGATTAAATTAAGCTGATCTTGAAGGGCAGTTCTAGGTTCTTGTCTTCTGTGGCTGTGTGGTTATGTTGCATTCCCGTGCCTCTAGGCTTCCCCTGGAAACACACGAGTTCCAACGTGCACCTGTGCTCCCTCTCCCTGCAGTATCCCCTTCTTCTGCCAGTGCCTCCCACCTCACAGCTGTAAACACCTGCCCCCCTTTTTTCAAGACTTCTGACATCTTCCCTTGGTATCAGACCAGTGACAGAGCTGTGCTATGGTGCCCTTTCTCTACATGACTATTTCCAGCATTATTTTCAAAAAAGTGAATTTTTGTTTTTCAGGAACTAGCTGTAGTCTTAGTTCTGTTGTAAATAATGGGAGATAAATACTGTCAAAATCGCCACCTAACAGTGAGTAAGTTATTAGTTTTGTCCCTTTCAGATCAATTATGGGCATTTGGTAAGATGGCAATTCTACATTAAATTCTCTATGGTACAATCATGTGCTCATGCTGAAAAAAAAAAAAAGCTCAAAGTTAAAAAAAATCACTGGAAAAATGCTAAAAGGTTTCCTCCCTTCCCATGTGCCCAGCTTCTGTGTGCTATTTCTGTGAGTCTCTGGCTATTTCTGGCTACAGAGTATCTAGACACACCACAGCTTGTATTTATTTTGGGTACCACTGGTACAAAGACTTTTGAAGATCCAGTACTGCAGATTGCGATGGAAGCTGAATATCCAGGGTCCCAGGTGGACTGGCACAAAATGTACTGAAGGCAAACCTGTCACTTTTTCATCACTTTTATTATCCAAGCCATGAAGATTAAAGTGGCTCAGTGCCTGCAAATACAATTCAAATTGTGTTGTAGACCCAGATTAAACTCAAAGGGAAGCATAATGCCCCCATTTTATTCAATAACGAGAAAGAAATGGTCTGACATCCACAGGCCAAATTTCTTGAAGGGCTCATTTTAAAATAAACCCATATATTAACCAGTTTATTTGCATTGTCTCATAGAAAAATGGTTCTTTGATCAAAGGCATAATCAGTGGAAGGTCAAGTGTCTTCCTTCTAGAAGTGTAAATACTTATTTGCACCTGTGCCTAAATGTGGTTTTGGGAAGACATCTTGTAGACTTGTAGCCATGGCTTTAAGGTGGAGCTGTTCCAGATGCAGTATGAATGCAGTGAAAAGTCATCTTTGTCCCTTCAGGACTTGAAAATATTAAAGGGTAAAATAAGGATGGAGAGAATAAAGATTATTGCTATGATCATATGGACTGAATGGCTTGCCCGTGCTTATTCAAGTTGTCTGTAGAACAGCTAGGATTGACCTTTAAAGCTCTGCATACACATCTGTCATACAGCTTCCTTCCCCTCAGGACTTTGATGCTGGGTTTATGTTGTTTTGGGCTGAACTTATTTCCCATGTGAGATGTTAAATCTTCCTTTCCACACCTGGCAGGAGCATGCTTTGTGTTGTCCTCACCTAGGATGTTGAGAGCACAGGGAAAGCCAGTACCGTGCAAAGTCTTGCTCCCATGTGACTGGCTCGTCTTTCACAGAGAATTGAGTTGTCACTGCAGCGTGGGACACAGCTGTTGGTAGCTGTAATACAGCATGCCTGCAAATTTCCTGACAAAATTGGTACAGTCAGCACACAGTATGCTTTACAGCAATGCTAATCAAATGTTCCATAGTGATGTATGATTGAAAAAATAGTGGTGGCACTCCTGGCCCCACTCTCACAGGTTCTTCATATTAATAGACAGCTTTACCAATTTTCCCTCTTCACCAGGGGGGAAATCCATCCAGGCAGCTGGGCTGCATTTAGTTTTGCAAACCTCAGGGCATACTCAGCTTGCTCTGGAGTGACAGGACCAGCAATGCCATACATTTGTGGGAATTTGCCTGAATAATTTCTGAGGCACGCCATGCACTGGTCAGGCTGTAATGGGGCGTGCTGAGAGCTCAGCACCACTCACGGTGGGCACCTGCCTGTGAGGATGTGTGAAATAGCAGCGTCTGCGGCTGGCACGTGATTCGGGGAGCACATGAAGACCATCCTCAGTGTTCCCTGCTTCTGTCAAAATTCTGCAGGAACCGTTCTCAACACAGCCACTGGAGAGAAAAATAATAGGCAGCTCATGGGCTGTGTTGTTATTATTCAGCTGGTATTGACTGGCAGTACCAGGACACTGCAGAACTGCCTTTCTCTAGCTGTCAGACGATCAGCTGTGACAGCCCTAATAATGGTTATGTCAGGAGGCAAGTAAAGAGATGCCACAAATGGATTGCACGTGTATAATTGCTTCAAAAACAAATCTGTTAATAAAAGGAGACGATAAAATTGACAGGAAGAAATGGCTTATTGCATGCAAATTTTCTCCAGCTTTCATATTCCCTCTCTCTCTACTTTTTTTTTTTTCAAATTCAATTGGGTCACTACTTCTGTGGAGAATCGTGGTGAGAAAATTGAATACAGGGAAATTCTATACAATAAATAATTACAATGATGTGTTATTCCCAACAAGGATCAAGTTCAGGCAGATGGATTTGGCAGAAGAGCTGTTAGCTATCTGATGGCTTTTTCAGTTTACATTTACCCTGTTGTGGTACTTTGAGTTTTTAGGCAAAGGAGAATGTGAATAGAGTGGCCCAAAAAGCATAAAATCTCTTTGCCTATGCTGTCGAAGGTCCCAAGATATGGTTGCACCTGCATTATCCCTCTAGAGGAAGCAGAAGATGCTACAAATTCTGTTCACAGAAATGGCAAAACCCACAACAGATGAAAAGGACTTTATTTGCTCAGTCCACAACCTACCAAGATTTATATGGGTGTTCCTGAATTAAAATGCTTTGCCTTTTGCACTGCCTCAGTAAGATTGCTAGCGTACATAAGCAGGGGTATTCACAGAGTGTGTAAGACTTACAGTTATATATATCTGAGCAGTTGAAACCTGAGTCGTCCCAGAAACAAGATAAGGGAGCCCTGTAGCAGAGTGAATATATCTGATGAGACAATAAGGCTGGAAGTAAATAATTTGAGAAAATTGGACCAAATAATGGGATCAATGCTAAGCTTGATGAAGGCAATAGTTTTCACGTGACATTAGTGGAAGCAGCTGCAGGACTTATAAATACAAGCTCAAGAATGCTCACTTTAGTGCAAGTATTTATTTTTAAGAAAACGTTTAGTTATTTTTTCTAAAGAAAATGTTATCTAAGATTATCTCTCTTTATCTATGTATGGGTAAATGTATCTATACTGCCCACATATATTTAGACCCCATGAAGTCTCTAAACTGTCAGCTGTAATGTGAGTTGTTCTGGCTGCAGGAACAGACAGAAGCCCTTCTGAACTGGGTACTATAATAATATATATATAATATATTATATTATTATATAATATATAATATATATTATATATAACATATATCTAATATATATTATATATAATACTATAATGATGCTGATGTGCAAATCAAAATTTTGTGTATCCTGCAGTGTTTTATCAATAAAGTCAGTGTATATGCACTGGGATCTAGATGTTCAGGTAGTTTTATGAACTTAGTTGACAGACATTCATTAAGTTCAGAGTTACAGTCCGAGGTGTGTTCTGACTTGAAGAGTGTATGTGAAAACAACCAACTGGAAATGACCTCTTTGGAAGAGGTACAGACAGCAGTATGGTTTATTTTTTGTCTTATTTATTGTCTGATGTTGCTTGTTGTGAAGTTGAATGATACTTGAGAGTTCTGACCTTAAGTTGTGCTCGTGCTGGCTTTCTAATGAACTCTTTTCTGTTGCATGAATCTCAGCATCAGATTGGTTACCATTTGTGGCCTCAGCAGAGAGCCCAGGAGTTAGATTGCTTCATACATAAGGTTTGGTCTTTCAGAGCAGTCTAGTAAAGCTAGACAAACTGCTTTCAAGGAATAATTGACTCTGAATTCTCTAGCCTGTGAGAAAAATCTCAAAGTGACAACCCTATCCCCAGAAAAGTTTGTCTAAGTGATGACTAGGGCTAATTTAGAAGAGTGAAGACTAGACTGAGTTTTCAAAAAGGTGGGCTTGATGCCTGGTTCAATCAGTTCTGACTCTGACAGGGTCTTCATACTGTAAAAAAAAAAAAA